>JAMKQA010089972.1:0-13928 GCA_024699735.1 Posidonia australis
GAAATGGCCGGCGGCCCGTGGGCCCGGCCCCGGGCCATGGGCCGTGCCGGGCCCAGGGTCTGCTGCGCCCGGCCCGGTTTCCATGTCTACACGACGCACAATCAAAACGAGACACAGACTGCCACGGTAAGGCCTGCTGAAGTTTCTGATGAAACGGATGTCCCAGTCTATTGTGCCACAAGGAAGAGAACTCAACAGTATATGCTGTAGTAGCCAAGCCTTGAGGAATCTCATCACGAACTAGCAGGTACACTTCATTTCCTCGATCACGACCCAAATCAATCCTCCTCCCCTTCTGCAAATCCTGAAAGATACAGTGAAAAGGGAAAAAGTCACATTACATTTGAGTTTTTTTGTAATATTACTAATGGACAATAAATTTACAGGGAAATCAGGGACAAAAAGGATATTCTCTAGTGGTAACTGTGAAGATGCGTGGACCACTCCCTCACCAGAAACTAGGTAAGTTCGACTATCAGCAATCGCGACAGTCCGAATATCGGATAACTGAGATAATTGTGTAAACAAACTACGAATACCGACATGTGGGAGGAGGCACCAGAATCAATGATCCAGGAGGAGTCTCTCGAGGCAAATAGCTGCTGAAGTCGCTCATAATCAGCCTGTGATACAGTGAATGTCGATGGCTCAGTAGTACCAACAGATATGGGGGCTTCTGTAGTCATATTAGCCGTCTGAGGACGACCAATAATATCCCAGCATCGCTCAACTCGGTGACCCAACCGTCCACAATGTTTGCAACGTGGTCGTCCTCTGGTATCGCCACGACCACGTCCTCCTCGTGCATCACCACGTCCACGTCCATGGGTGGCCGTCATGGCAGAAGGCTCTGACATTGTATGAGAAGTAGCAATAGACACTCACATAGCCTTGCTGAATGTGGTATGAAGATCTGGTAGTACATCAGCAGTCAATACCTGTCTTCGAATCTGTGAACTGAGATCTGGATTCAAGGCAGAGAGAAACACAACAACCGCTAATTCTTTACAGTACTGACGCAGGCAGGTGATATCAACCGTCAAGAGGCTGATGAATATCCAACTCCTCCAGTAAGGCTCGAAGAACAGTGAAGAGATCCTGAACAGATCTGTCTCCCTGTCGTAGAGTGAAAAACTGCTCATAAATCTCACAAACTCTGGAAATATTCTTTTCATGTCCATAGATGAGTCGAAGAGTATCCTAAATCTTCTTTGCTGGTCGCAATGATATGACACCACGCGCAATAGAAGGCTCCATACTGTTAGCCATCCAAGTAATAATCGTCGCATCATTAGCCAATTAATCTTCATAAATGTCAGATTTGACATCCGGAGGAGGATCTGTAAGGTGCTTCAATTTTTTGTGTGTCAAAACAAATGTCTCAAAACTTTGGGACAACAGATGATAGTTAGGGCCAGAGAGTTTCTCAGAGGTACCACTCATATTTTTAACAAACGAATCACGGGATGACATCCTCACTAATTTTCAGTAGCAAATCACAAATAGATGGTCTGAAAACGACGAAAACAGTAGACTAATTGCTCACCACGGTGTGTGGATGTGACATATCCACACACAACACCAACTGGAGATTGGAGAAGAGACTAAAACATGGCCAGGAAGGACTGAACTGCCTTAACAAGTGGACGGGAGAGACAACCAAGCATCACCGGTGACACAGTATGTGCCAGTGACGCCGTACGGTCGGTTATGGCGGCGGAACGGCCGGCAGTGGATTGCAGGCCACGTACGGGCCTGCCGGCAGTGGAGGAGGCTTTGGGGCACGCAGGCGGGAGGTCTGGAGGCAGCGAGAGGGCAGGAGGGCACGTCCATCGTAGGTCAGGCAGTCGACGGTGAATACAACGGTGGAAGGCGGCTAGGGTTTTTTTTTATGGTTTCTCCCTATGCTCTGGTACCATGTTATGAGAGAAAACCTAAAGGTTCTCTATTGATTTGTGAGGATTACATATATATAGGCATTAGACACTTCATAGATATATGGATATCCAATAACCCGTTTAACTATAAAATATATCCCCACTTATTCTAACAATAACAACAAAGTTGTTTTGTAATAGTACTAATAGATAGAAGATTGACAGGAAAGTCAGGCAAATGTAAGATTTTATTAAGAGAGATCTAGGAAGAAGCCTACACAACTCTTTCTCCAGTAATAGGGTAAGACCGACCATCAGCAATGGTCACAGACCAAATATTAGACAACTGTGACAAACAAATAAACAAGTTTTTTGTACCTGACATGTGGAAGGAGGCATCAGAACCAATTATCCAAGAGGGATCCTTGGAAGCCAGGAGAGCACTAGTACTTGTAGAAGTAGAGTAAGAGACAGTGGTGGCGGAGTCGGTGACTTTTAGCTGTAGGAGCTTGTCATATTCAGCCTGCGAGATAGTAACTGTCGGCTCCTCACTGGTGGAAGTGGCTGGTGGGGACTCAGTAGTAACATGTGCAAATGAAGAAGAACTGGGTCGTCCATGTAAATCCCAACACCTCTCAACTTGGTGACCAGTCTTGTCACAATGAGTACAACGAGAACGTATTCCGACGTTTGTGCGACCACAATCCCCTCCACGAGTGCCACCACGTCCACGACCACGTGTAGTTGTCATGGTTAATTGATCAGAAACTGAAAGAGTGGCTGTGGAGATATGTAGAATACATGTATATCTAGTACATTGTCAGCTCTTAGAATCTGTTCTCTGATCTGAGAGCTGAGCTCAGGAGATAAGCTGAAAAAATAAATGGCCACAGCTAGTTCTTCCCGATACTACTTCATCTGTGTAATATCAGCCGTCAAGGGTTGATGTACTTCAAGTTCATCCAGTAAACCACATAATAATGTAAAGTGCTTTGGAACAGAACGATCTTCCTGATGAAGAGTGAAGAGCTACTCATATACCTCAAAAACTTTGGATATGTTCTTCTCATGATCGTAAGTGAGACGAAAAGTATCCCATATCTTCTTGTCTAGTCTCAGCATTATTACTCCTCTAGTTACAACAGGCTCCATGCTGTTTATCATCTACGAACCAATTATCATATGTAGCATCCTTGTAATCTAGGGGCGGTTTGGTGAGATGATTGAGTTTTTTATGTGTAATAATAAACGTTTCAAAACTTTGTGACCAGAGTAAATAGTTCTTGTCATTCAATTTTTCAGATGTTCCATTGAGATTCTTGACAAGGGATTCATGAATAGCTATAATAACAGAATAATATAAGGTTTGAATTTACAAAAACACGGAGGAAAAAAAGCTAAATAGATGATTATCCTCGAGAAAACACGTAGCAACCGTCTATCGGGAACACTACCATGCAGTCTGGAGGCTTAAACACCAGTGGATATCACGTATCCATCCTCGAACAACGAAAACAGGAGACAAAGGGGCCTAACACGTGGCCTACCTATTGAATGAAAGACATTCTAGGGTTGAACAGTCCTTTCCGACGAGAGGATGGGGCCGTCAGTGTCTCTGGTGGCTGCAGAGTGGTAGTCGGCGGCGGAAGAGGAGAGAATTGCTGGCAGAAGAGCTTGGAGAGGGGCTTGAGGGGGGTGCCGGCGTGAGGGGAGTAGTCGGGAGGCTGTGTTGGCCTGCTGGTTGACTGACGGGAGGGGAGGAACAGGCGGGAGGCGGCAAGAGAGCCTGGACGGTGGCCGGTGGTGGCTGCTTTCCCCCCCTTTTTTTTTTAGGTTAAAAAACCATGAGCTCTTGATATCATGTTATTAGGGCAAAGATGATTTATTATTATTGCCATCAAAGAGAGAAGAGTATATACATATAGGATGGGTAGAGAGACCTATATATTAAATGGATATCCAGTTACCTATTAACCTATATACTAAGGATATAACATAAATTAGAATTCTAACCGTCCTTATTTGTAATGAAATCCTAGAAAAAATCTTTAGAGTACCATCATTATGATTCTGGTATTGAAGGTTGGTGGTATCCTTTTGCTTCAGTCACTTACTCCGTCTCTTTAATTACTTCTCAACAAAGGCATCAGAGACAAGCATAAATGTTTGAGGTTTAGACGTTTAGATTCACAGTGCTCTGTTTCTTCTAGCCTATGAAGAACATGATTAACTTCTTTTTCCCGTTTAATTTCAAG
The DNA here is from genome assembly GCA_024699735.1 of Posidonia australis. Classification (NCBI taxonomy): domain Eukaryota; kingdom Viridiplantae; phylum Streptophyta; class Magnoliopsida; order Alismatales; family Posidoniaceae; genus Posidonia; species Posidonia australis. Next base: position 4,133 of record JAMKQA010089972.1, read on the forward strand.
TTAGGTCTTTTGTTTGGTAACCAGGATGTCATTCTTTTATTTTTCAATCACTAGCATATTCAATTTCATGTTATTTTCTAATGTTTGGTTAGGAACTTCCGGAAACTTCGACTCAAAAGCAGCACGACTGTATCCCAGATGAGCACTATATGCAAACATTGTTTTCTGTAAGTGCACTTATTTTCAGGCTTGTAATGCTTGGGGAAGCAATTGGTGTGTCCTTATTCCCAAGGAAATTGGTGTGTACTTATTTCTTCATTATATTCTGACATGGTTTCAGATGCATGCTCTGGACAATGAATTGGAACGGAGAACATTAACATACACTGCTTGGGACCAAACTGAAGATAAAATGAACAAGCAAGGTTGGCATCCTTTGACATTTGAATTTGTGGATGCAAGTCCCCATCGCATGAAAGAAATAAAGGTATGCCATTCTGTTTACGATTTTCATTTTATCATTTGCAATAGACATTTCAATACAATTTCATGGCATGACATGACATGCTCAGATAAAATTAAAGAACGCATTCATATTTGCTCAAGAAGTAACATTTTTTGTAATTTTTCATAAAGTATTTCATATCCGAAAGTTATTATGAACTACTAAAAGGAAAACATGGTATTTCATCTACATTCGTGATTGATTTCTCTAACGATAATAGGATATTTTCTCCTTGCACTCCCTAGTTCATGTACTGCTCATGCTAATCAAATGGGTTCCTGAGTCAAAAAATTGTCTGCTCCTGCTGGAAATATTTTTGTGATTGTCAAAATCTGCATGGGCAAGGTTGTGTCTACCAGGATATTTTCTCTAACAGTTTTTCTGTCATCACAATTTTTCAGGACGTAAACCATGTATATTACGACACAGAGTTCCGGACAGAATGGTGTCAAAGCAACGGTGCTTTCTTGCCATGCTTTTTATTTGCAAGAAAATTTTCAAAGGGTGCTGCCATGCGCCTTTTGAATGATCAGATAGTTGGTGCATTTGATGCAAACAAACTCCTATACAATCAGCTCAACCTAGGTGTATAGTTTTGTGGTTCTATTTGAAACATGGAAGCTGCATTCAATTACACACCAGCAGCTACATCACACTAACACTCGGAATGCGATACTTGCCATTTGGTAACAGAAAAAATGGCAGTGTCTCTGTCACCAAAGCCATTTCCAAGTTCAACTCAGCTAACAGTACAAATATCATATGATGAAGAGAATCACACCCCAATCCGGAGTGCATACAGTATCTATGTAGAGCCTGCAGGGAAGGCCCTTTTGTTTTTTAGCTTTATGGATACCAAATGGGCAGTCGTTTGAAGGAATCTGCCACTGAATAGAGAAGTACGAGGGAAAGCCAAAATGGGAAATTTTAGCATTAACGTTTTTTTTACTACAAATCATCTGCATCAATATAAATCTTTTCTGATACATTTTGATGAAGAAGTATTCTGGCGCACGCTGGTCTATTTGCTTTTTGTTTGTTTCCAAAAAAGTTGCCTTTTGTTTTTCTTGTTACCTTTCGAGGAAATGGAATGGTGATAGTGCTAAACACGTAACTTTTATTAAGTAGTTAATTATATGGTAGAGTAGCAGTATAATGGGTTCCAAAGTTTCCGTTAAAAGGAGGTGTTCTAGCTACAAGGTTCAAGCTTTGAGAATTTGAAATTCTATGTGTTGAGAAGTCAATTAAATTTATTCATTTTCCTTTAAGAGACGTTAGAATTTGTACCCCAAAAAAATAGTTGTTCAGAAATCGGCAATCAGCCTTTTCCATTATTATGAAGAGGAGAAATTGGATGGAATTACTTTGTACGTGTGGTAAACTGGATTGATTACAATCTCAAACCGCAAGGGTGGTTAACCTCCTTACGCTCGGACTTTTTAAACCAACTCATATGGGCCGTGGGCCTGGAGCCTCGTTGTAGCTGAGTTGGCAATTTTTCACGACAAATGAATCCTGCCCAGTGCCCATCAAAATGTGATGCATACTTTCATTGTCAAGCGTCGTATTACGCTTCTATCTATCAGATCAGAATCTGCTCAATTATTATTATTATTACTATTATTATTATTATTATCATCTTTTACTTCCCACACTTGAGCATAGAATAGCTAGAGCACGTGTACACGGGTAGTTTGGGATCGTATATATTTATTATAACGAAAAAAGAGAGAAATATTTTTCACAATTTCTCAAAAAATTAAATAAAGTGTACGCTTTGTTTCCCTCTTTCTCTTAAAAAAAACAAAAAAAATGAAAAGATATACTTTGCTCTACTTCATATTCACCTTATCCAAAAGTCCACATTCAAAAAAAAAGAGAGTAAAAAAACATCAAAGATGACCCCACCATCTTGAGGTGGGTCCCACACGCCAGACCCAATGGCCATCAACCATCCAACACCCATTGGCAAATTTTTCAAAATAATATTATTTTAATAACTTTTTACAAAACTAGGCATGCTCCTAAATATTTTCAAAATTAGATTTTTGATAGAATTTAGGTAGACCCCATGTGCCCATTGGCCTATTAGCGTTTTTTTTTCATTTTTTTTTACTAAATTTGACAATGTAATTGTCAAATTCAATTTAAAGTAAATTCGAAACCGAAATTAATGAATAGGTTTAAATTCAATCATCTGAATTCAATATTATAACAGACGAATTATATAAAATAGAACTCAACTAAGTTAAGTTGGCTACAAAACCGTGTGTCGTGAGCAGTAGGGCACACTCTTTATTGGTCTTCGTGTTTTGCCCTGATCCCACTCTGATGCCATTCGCTCTCTGATCTCCACTCTGGCCTCACTTTGATCCCCACTCTAGCCCTACTCCGGTGCTTGTTCTTTGGTATTTTATCTTCAGTTTGTTCCGCTCTTTGGTATTTTATCATGCATTGTCTCTAGTATTTTATCTCGTTCTCTGATAGCTCTCCTAAAAAAATCAAAGCAACAAATTCAGTATTCTATCCATTTTTAAGTTTTGAGTAATGTCAAACATTTTTCGGTTTTTCAGTTTTATATTTTTATTCTTTGAACATATTTTTAGTGTGTTGAGATTTTTTAGCCTTAATAATATTTGAACATTTTTTTTTTGCTTTGTAATAACATTATAACAAATTGTATAGTACCAATATTAGTTCATTGGAATGGAAATATTGTTATGCATGGAAAGACTCCAGAATATGAAGATGGTACTTCTAAAGTAATCGGTTTACGTCATAAAAGTAAATTAATAGACTTAAAGAATAATGTATTTGAACTTACTAGATTTGATCGATATTATTATGATATTAAGATATTATGTAAGTAACCTTTGCATTGCTCGTCGACTTGTATTGAAATCATAGATGATAACATAATGGAGGTTATGCTGAGCTTGATTGATAAAGTGCCTATTGTAGAAGTGTATGTAGGAAATTTAAATTTAGATATGGTATATTATCTCAAGCATATTTTGTACATTTTACCACCAACTTCACTCAAATGTTGGACTTCGATATTGATACAGTTGAGTTTAACAATCCCGAGCATAGTATGATTGTTAATTCAAGCTTCGTTCAATATACTCTATGATTTGAAACTATGGCACCAACTGGAGGATTACAATTTTTTCATTGACAATGGTAAATATACTTTGATGTTGTAAATAAATAGATGATCGTATATTTCTTTGAAATTATCATATGTCAATAATTTTCATAGAGTTCCAAATCAATGAAGTACATTCTCTTCATACTATCGCAATGTGCATTCGTCCACATATGAAATTGATGGGTCCTTAAGTCTTGCCCCTCCTTAACCAAATTTAGACTTACTATTATATCATTATGCTGTTCTCAATCAAATGTTGACTTACCATCATATCATGTGTAAGACAACACAGAATAACATAGTATAAAAATTGATACAATGGATTTTGGTTTGAATGATGAATTATCAATTGATAAAGATCAACCTAGAGAAGAAGGAATCAATATTGTTCACTCGATGTCACTAACGTTGAACAACGAAGCAAATGATTAAGTTGATGAACTTTACATAAATGATGAATAATATGAATCATTAAAAGAGTTTCCTGACATATTTGATAATGAGGATTGAATAGAAAATTCTGTCATAGAAGATGCAGTTCATGTTGTATTTCTCAACACTGAAGAGGGTTATGTGCACGAAAATGTTGATGATGTACCAGCTAATGTAGGTCATGCTTTTTGGCCTGACAAAATTTTTCTTACTAAAGGAAACATAGTAAATACATTGCAAGCATGGCATATGAATCATTTTTGTTGGATCTATAAGTTTCACAAGAAGAGGGTGAATAGTGAAACTAAATATAATTGTGGAATTAAAAACTTATTTAACAATTTCGAGCAAATAACAAGTAAAAAGAGTTGAGCAAGAAAATTGAAGTTTAAACTATAAACATACAAATAAGGAGATGAAAAAAATTAAACTGCACAAGTGATTTATAGTAGTTCAGCTTTTCCAACTTAGTCCATTCTTCGAGAACTCTTTAAAATGTTTCCTATTCTGATCTTGTTACCTAGCCAAGATTTTGTCGCTACATACTTTAACGAACCTTTGCTAAATTCCACAAAAACAAAGATTGGTGCTCCTCATAATCTAAGAAGCAACAAGCATTGAGAGGAAATTGATGTACAATTGACACTCCTACTAATCATCCAAACATATAAGTATGTAAGTATAGGAATGGAATGGAGTTGGACTCTTTCTCTGGAAATGATAAATGCATGAAACTTTTGTGAATATGATAACTCTTGAAGCTCTAGTGTATGGAGTGTCTTTTTTGTGTCAAAGAGGGTGCATATATATAAAAAAATGGGTAGGAAGTATGTGTCCAACAACTATAATGTCCGTTTAACGGCTAGCGATTTGGTAGACCAAAATTAATTTGGTATTCCTAATAACTCATAGTTATTCACAACAAACGGACAATTCGGTATGTCGAAATAAATTCAATATGCCAAATTGGTTCTTAGTTCTGAACCTTTGAAGCTTAGATTTCGATATATTGAAATTATTTGGTATGCCAAAATGTCCTTAAAAACTCTATTACTTAATGTTTTCAAGGAATGATTGGTTTTAGGATTTTTTTTATTTTCCTAAGGCATTATGAGGATGCTTGAGAGATTATTACAACTTCCTAAAATACAACAGATTACATTTACAATTACAATCATTGACACAATATATATATCTCAAATCTTCAATCTTCAAATGATTTACTATGATTTGTTTTTTTGTTTTTTTTGTAAACGGTAATTGATATATATTACACTGAAACACTTGGCTATGAGAAACCACCACCAAGTGATGTAATATATATGATGTAATATATTATACTGAAACACTCAAACTCTCGACCTCTCGTACAACCACAAAGAGACTTCACCACTAGACCAAGTGGCTGCAGACGATTTACTATGAATGGTCACATAAGCTCTTTCTAGTCTATTTCGCTTTCGTCTTATTTCGAGGTTCATAAGAATTATTCCTTGACCTATTAAGAAGGGTTAGCACATAATTTTGTTTTGTTATCATCAAAATCGAGATCAAGTAAATTTTGCCAATAATCTCTCTCTTTTTGATGATGATAAAATAACAAATATTTTAAAGTTATGGAAATGACTCTCACCAAAAACTTGCATAAGATTTGTCAATAAAAACATTTATGCTCCCCCTAACTATATGAGTACTATAAAAAATATTAAAATATATAATCCAAGTTAAAACACAAATAAGCTGAAGTATACTAAAATTAATATGATAAGTTCAAAAATAACTTTGGAATACCTTTCAATTCCTTTCCCCTTTTTTGTCATAAGTAAAAAGAATAGAAGGTAAAAATCCAAAAAACTATAAACATGAGCATTATCCAAAGATAAAGGATACTCAAGAAGAATTATCAAAATCATCTTTCATAAGGAAGTCAATAAATCATATAAAATATTCAATAAGAATGGAATCATTAAAAATCAAATTTTATAAAAGATGTTTAATTATATACAAAAGATAGAAATATAAAATATTGAATAGGCTCCCCTTCACTTCAAGCATAGGTGAAAAAAATTATTCGATATATATATTCAATATAAGTAAATGCATCATAACAATAATTTTTCGGTAAAGCTCCCCTTCATTTCATTATCAAAAAAAAAAATCATTAAAATCAACTTTCATAAGATAATCAATGAATCATGATAGACTCCCACTTATGTTAATCATATTTAAAGAGATTATTTAGATATTCAATAAGCTCCCTCTCAATTCAAGCATGGGTAAAAGAATAGAAATCCATATACATCATGCATAGCAAAAAAAAAAGTATCATTTTAAGCATAGGCAAAAATACAAACTTCAATTACTAATTTAAGTAACATCATGAATAAGAATAATAACTCTTGTAGAACTCTCAACCCCATATATGTCATGAGTGAAACAAACAAAGAGGGTGTGACAAACATTGATCACTGTAAACAAGATAAGATTTGTCAATTAAGTTTAATTACATTTTATAAAAATCCTTCATTTGGTCCACTCATGCATATATTAAAAGCTTATAAAGAGCCACATATATAATCAAGGCATAATGATGATCAAATGAGTACAAGACAGATCAACAGCTCTGTTTGTAAGAAATTTGATAAACCGATACCTATGTCAAACCAAAAACACAAATTTATTTTAAGAAATATTGAAATAAATATGAAAATTTAAATCATGATAAATAATTTGAGTGATATATCATCCAAATAATTTCATTAAGCAATCGATTTTCAAAATAAACAATCTTAAAAGCAAGTAAAACACACTTTTTCAAAGGATAATGGGAATACTGACTTTTGTCAATGAATAATAGTCTCAAATTCCTCCTCCTCCTTAGGTGTCCTCAAACACCTAAAATACTTAAAACAATTAAAGATTTTGGTATCTACTTTGTTTTGGATCCAAATGTGTTAGTCTTAGAAATCCAATTGTTAGCAATCCAATCATTTTTATCTTTTGGGATTCATCTTCTTTTTTCTACTTTTTTAATAATAAATTCATATTTATCATTTTTAGCTCCAACATGTTTATTTTCATATGGAATATAGTCTTTTTATGCACATTTTCATTTCTAGACTTTCTTGCATCAATAATTTTCTTACTAATTGTAAGCTTACTGTGACCGTGCCCGGCCTGGGGGGATCCAGCGTAGGGTCGTGCCAGAGGAGAGAAGGTCACAACCATGCCAAGATGGCGAAGGTGCGAGATAGGATAAAAGGGAAAGGAAAAGAGTCACCACTTAGTCTTTTAAGGGAAAAACGAGGAAAACCACAAACTAATCATATAAAGTGAATAAATGAGATGTAAACATGAAGGCCAGATGTCTACTAACTAGAGGATGGATAAGGATTCCTATTACGCACGGGGAAGGTGTTAGGCACCCTCGTATGCACGAGAAACTCAGTCTTTCTAGTCTAATTTGCTTGCTAGAGGCTAAGTGAATGCTTGCTATGCCTTGATTGTGCTCTAATCATGCCTATATGAATGCCAAGACAATACTAGATGGATGTGCGAAATGGTACACGAAAATTGCGAAGAAATCCTCATGAAATGATGAAATCACAAAGTATGACACAATAACGAAAATCACATGAAATGACGAGATTTCTAGTGATAATGGCTCGAAAAATCATACAAGTCTCACGAATATCAAAAATGCAAATGACTCAAGTCGTTAGAATCAAAGAAGGCATCGTAGAAATCAAGGTGGAAAAACTGCAATGAAGTCCGCATAAAACAGGAAAACTGTGACTTGTGGAGTAATTCACATAAAATGACAATGTTTTTGTAAAGAATGGTTTCAAAAAACTATACTGAGGTCAAAAGATAGAAGGTGTGGTCAACCCGAGTCATCAGAATTATGAAAAAGGTCGTGAAAATCAAAGAGGGAAAATAATCCGTGGTGGGGCCAATGACGGCCTTCAGGCCTGTTAATATACGCTCTCTGGCGATAAAATCCAAATCAAATCGAAAAATATGAAAGTAGGGAATGAAGACAATCAAATCAAATATCAGATGAAGGAATCCGAAGACAGATGGGAGAAAAATCTACGGAAGAATGCATGAAATGCAGACTTATCCAAAAAGAATGGATTAATGTGCAAATACAGCAAAAACTATGTAAAATGCATGAAAATATACCTAAATGGGTAAAGGATGCTAAGGAATGCCTTGGACAGAGATTGTGTATGACTTGGTGCAATAACTGACACACATGTGCATGAATTGATGACTCAAGGGCAATTTGGTCATTTTAGTGGTCAAATATGACAAATGCATGCATGGGGATAATGCATGGTCTAAGATATACCAAAATGTGTGAAAAATGTCAAGAAAAAGAAAACATGCAAAAGAAAAGGTCTCGAAACAATAAAACAATGTGAAAACAATAATGGACAAGTATAGGGACCAAAACGCAAAATTCACAAAAAGGACGAAAATCTGGATTAAAATTCATTCAAAAACTTCTGCCCTAGTGTACAGATGATGAATCAAAGGAAAATGTGATACTGGAATGTGAAAATTGTACTTAGATGATTTCTGGAAAACTTAGGGTCTAATTTGCAAAATTCACAGAATGGAAAAGTTAATAGTTAAAAATGTGTTTAAAAAGTCTTATGTTTATGCTAGGATGTAAAATTTAAAGAAAATGTGGCTATGTGATGTGTCATGTGTGAAAATTGTACTTTTGGTAATTTCTTGAAAACCTAGGGTCTATTGTGCAAAATTCCTTCACAGGGTGCAAATCTCACATAAATGTGAAATCAGATGTTTATTTTTATTTCAAACATGGTTTTTTGATGAAAACTTTATTCAAGTGGGGATTTACAAGCACAAGTGATCAATAAATGTGAAACGTATTAAAATGTGATTTAAATTGCAATTAAAACTATAATTAATGATTTAAGAAAGTTTCAGGGACCTAGATGTAAATTTTCCTGTCTAAAAACATTATAGTTGAATTCAGGGACTGCTTTGCAAAATTTCAGGACCAAAATGTGATAAAAATCAATTTTTTTACATATCAGTGTAAATATGGATAACTTTAAGGCTAAAATGCAAATTATACAATGGAAACTCTTTTCAAAACACTCTGGGGCAAAATGCAAAATCTCAGGACTTACATGCAAAGAAAACAAGATCTCATGGGCATAAGTGTGATAAAACTTGCATAAATAGGACTGAAAATGCAATTAAAGTTAAATAGGGCAATTAAAACTTGCATAAAAGTTAATCTATTTATTTCGAAGATCGCCGGCGATCCCTCTTCGACGCAACTCCAGCGGGCCTCCAGTGGCGACGCAGCGATGGGAAGGTGGTGGCTGTGGTCGGAGATGCTTGAGGGCTTCACGGCGAGTACCTCCAGGGATATAGGCTGGATTGGGGAGCCCCCACCTCGGGCTTTGGCGAACGGCCTGGTGACTACAACGGCAACTCGGCGACGGCGTTGCAGCGGCGATGAGCGGCATCCAAGGGCAGAGGGAGTTCCGAGAGGCCATCACGAGCCTTCCGGTGACTTCGGGGAGCGAGGAGGGCTACTAGCGGCCTCCTCCTGTTTGACTCGCTAGAGAAAGCGGCGGTGGGCTCCGACAATCGTCGAAAACCGTCGAGGGAGGTTCTGAGGAAGGCTACAACGATTGAGTGAGGATTGGAAGGAGGTGAGGAGCCTCTTGGAGGCCGTGCGGAGGTCTGGGTGCCCCGGGGGGGGGGGGGGGGGGGGGGGG
>JAMKQA010089973.1:0-16825 GCA_024699735.1 Posidonia australis
TATATATATATATATATATATACATATATATATATAGTATACATATATCATAAGTGAGTGGGTCCACAGGTCTGGGTTTTTTTAGACCCAGACCCGACCCAATAAGTAAACAGGTCTAACGGGTTCGGATCCACGGATCCACGGATTTTATTTTCAAGACTCAGACCCACACTTTGCGGGTCCAGACCCACGGGTCTTGGGTCTAAACCCGACCCATTGCCGCCCCTACTTGTATCCAACCGGTTAAGAGTTTAGGTTAATAAATAGATTTGTTTTTTTTTTTTAACCTATACCCTAAAATAACGGATTCACGTGTTTAATCGGACCATCACAGCCGTATCGAGGAAGAGGTGTGCGTGAGACTGACATGAGGTCCGAGTGGGCTGGGCCTGATGTCCTTTAAATGCCAATTAGCTGCCTTTTCCCACTCTCAAGTCTCAATTTGCGCACGTGCTAAATGAGAGAGTTACAAGTGAACGTGACGTTGTCTAGACTGGCAGTTGTCTTTCCCTATCCCTTTGACAACTCACTCTAATAATTTAGATAGAAAAAGGTATGCTATGCTTCATGTATAAATGAACCAGTTTCCTTAGCTAGTTTCTGTAACTTCTTTCCTTTATTATTCAATTATTTGCTATCCCTTTCCTTTCCTTTCCTTTCCTTTCAAAAAAATAAATGAATTTGTTTCTCCTCTTCCGTTCTTCCCTCTGCGTCTGCCTCTGTTTCTCATCCATCATTTGACTTCCTGTCTCCTTCCTTGCTTCCTTCCTTCCTTCCTTCCTTCGAGTGGTCTGTATTTTGCGGCTGTTGCTGCGTGGGCGCCGTATGTAAGTGTCGTTGTCATTCCTGGGTTGGGTGGAGGTGATTGCATGTGTGTCTCTGCGTTGTTGTGTACACTACTGTAGGTCTACAATTCTATATGAGTCTACAGCATACACGCCAACAACAACAACAACACTGCAGTGCAGTGCAGTGCAGTAATCCATCCACCCATCCATCCAAACCCAAGACAAACAAACAGATCACAACCACCTCCACGATGACGACCAAGATGAAGAAGACAGCAACGATGTCTTCTTCTTCTTCAACGCAGCAGCAGCAGCAGCAATATCGGTTCAGCTGCTGCAAACGACGACAACGTTCCTTCCTCCGCCCCATTCCCCTTCTCTTCGCTCTCCTCTTGGTCCTCCTCCTCCTCTCGTCCCACTATAGCGACTCCCCTTCTTCTTCTTCTTCTTCGCAATTTACTACTCTTCTTCACCCCTCCTCCAATGCTGCTGCTGCTGCTGCTTGGAATCCAGTCAGCAAAATCTTCTTCGGCCCTTCCCTGACCTCTTCCTCTCCCTTTTTCTCCACCAGCTCCTCCTCCGACAGGATCGTCAGTACAAGTAACGGTAGCAGAGACAGCGGAGCCGCTGCTGAGATGTCATGTCCGCCGTATGCGTCATCATCATCGGAGATCATGTCGGTGGCCATGTCGCCGGAGACAGGGGAGTGGCTGACGTGGGTGCGGCGGATGATCCACGAGAATCCGGAGCTGGCGTACGAGGAGGTCGAGACGAGTCGGGTGGTGAGGGAGCAGCTGGATGCCATGGGGGTGGAGTACCGGTTTCCGATGGCCAAGACGGGCTTAGTTGCTTCCATCGGAACGGGAGGACCACCTGTTGTTGCCCTCAGGGCTGACATGGACGCCCTTCCGATTCAGGTCACGAATTGGTCTACTACCACCGACTACTTTCTCTCCCTCCACACGACTTGTTTTCTTTTATTTCACCTTAAATTATTTTTTTTTTTCAGCTCTTTCTTTGTTGATTAACTTACTCTCTAATTACAACTTCGTTTTCACTCCATACACGTGCACTTTAATACAACATCTAGTAATTATTAATTATCCAGTTATTTCATTATTAATTAAATATCATCTTCCCATCTTATCCTCTTTGTTTGTTTCTTTTTTTCCCTATATTACATTAAATAATAGACTAAGTGGTAGCTAGTGTTTAAATGGCAGGAAGCTGTAGAGTGGGAGCATAAGAGCAAGACTCCTGGGAAAATGCATGCTTGCGGGCACGACGCTCATGCGACCATGCTGCTCGGTGCTGCCAAGATACTCAAGACCCGTGAGCGTCACCTCAAGGTTCATTCTTATCTACCCAAGCACTTAGTTAGTAATTATCTTAGTCAGTGAACCATCAAAATTCGTACGTGTACATTGCGAGGAATTAAACAGGGTACCGTGAAGCTTATCTTTCAACCAGCAGAGGAAGCTGGGAATGGTGCCAAGAGAATGATAGATGATGGTGCGCTGGAGAGTGTGGACGCCATCTTCGCCACTCATGTGTCCCATCTGCACAACACCTCCGTCGTCGGCTCAAGACCGGGGCCTCTGCTTGCCGGATGTGGGTTCTTCAAAGCCGTACTTACAGCAGCAGCAACAGCAAAAGGTCTTTCTCCTACCGCCGACCCCGTTTTGGCTGCCTCTTCTGCAATCCTCAGCTTGCAGAACATTGTGTCTCGTGAAGCAGACCCTCTCGATTCACAGGTCATCAAATTCCATCCATCCATCCCTACTCCGCCTGTCACGTACATTCATTTACTTACTTACTTATTATTAGTTAATTGATTGATCAATCAATTAATCAGATGAGATGACCCTTTCTTTTTCCTAACAAGTTATGGCAGTTTTGCGTTTCGTTTTCATCGATCCCATCTCTCATTGATTGATTCAGGTAGTCTCTGTTACATCAGTCAAAGCGAGTAATGGTGAACTTGGGATTGTTCCGGAATCTGTCACTCTCCGTGGCACTTTCAGAGCCTTTTCTAATATGAGCTTCTACAGGCTCCGTCAAAGAATTGAAGAGGTATACATATACATATACATATACATATACATATACATATACATATATATATATATATATATATATATAAAATTTAAGAACAGTAGGATCCTTAATTTCAACTATCAATCTTTATCTCACAATAATTATTATTTTATTGACAATAATTTTAAAAAAGTCTATTAAATAAAGAGATAGTTATTATATCCAATTTTTTCATTAGATCTACTATAAGATTCAAATCTAGCTGTTGAGAAATTCAAAGTACTATTTATCTTAAGTAAGACGGGTCTTGAATCTCTCAACCACTAGATTTGAATCTTATAGTAAATCTAATGGAAAATGTGGTTACAGTAATTACCTTCTTATTTAATAGAATTTTTTTAAAATTATTATCATTAAACTAATAGTTACTAAGATGAAAATGAATTATTAAGATTAAAGGATTTTTTTTATTAAGTAAGGTAAAATCCTACCAGAACATTGTGTGTGTGTATATATATATATATATATATATTGGACTTCTTTGCCTTAATTAATTACTGTAGTAATGTTGTCTCTTAATTACAAACTCTGCCTGTTGCAGTTAGAATCTGTTGGCATAAGTAATTAATTATTAAAACGAAAAGAAAAGGAGCTAGGTGAAAGTGTATATATTATATATATATATTTTAAGTGTTATTCCTCTGGTCGTGCAGGTTATTGTAGGACAAGTCGATGTTTATGGGTGTTCAGCAGATGTTGATTTTCACGAGAAGAAACAGCAGTTTTATCCTCCCACATCAAACGATAAGATTCTAAGCGAGCACGTCCAGAGAGTTGCCACGGATTTGCTGGGCCCTGAGAAATACACAGTTGTCCGTCCAAGCATGGGCTCTGAAGACTTCTCCTTCTACGCGGAGATGACACCCGCAGCCTTCTTCTACATCGGCATAAGAAATGAAACATTGGGTTCTGTCCACTCGCCCCATTCTCCGCACTTCATGATAGACGAAGATGTTCTTCCTGCCGGTGCCGCCGTCCATGCCGCTATAGCTGAGAGATACCTCGCCTTGAAAGGAATCGCGCGACTTCAGCACGCACATGTATAATGCAGAAGAAGTAATGGGTAATAATTTAATTTGGCCACTGATCGACCATATTTGTATCCATATCCAGTGTCTAACTCTAATGCCGTGTAGTTGTTGGTTCATATTCAACGTATAGTCTGTGTGTCTAACTCGCGTGGACGGACTCTCTGCGTTTATAGTCGAACTTCTGTTCAATCGTTCTTAATTAATTTATTCATACATATGTTTTTTCAACCATTCAACTCCCCAGCCCAAGGATGGAATGTATGTTCAGTATCCCATCGCTTTTATCAGAAAGGCCCAACTGCCCATATTTAATAGCAGCTTCATTTGATTCATTACCACATGCCCGTATTTACCTTTTAATACCATACATCTCCACCGAAGCTTCGTTTGATAAAGCTAGCAAGGGGTGTCTTTTGCAGTTAACACATGCATAAAGCCAAGCCATTCATTTGGGTCAATGCCGGTGGCCACCACGTCGCGGCTGCATTTATGCCATATTTATCTCATTTTAGAATGGACGCTGACTCTGAGAGAGAAAGACATAAATCTGAACATTTAAAATATGCAATTATTAACACCGTACCATACCAATGCAGCTGACGTATTAGTGGATCTTACAAATTAAAATAAAATATGCATCCAAAGAAAAATAACCTTTGCAAACGAGAATAGTAACAACATACATTGAAAATAATAACAATATGCAATATAAATAGTTATGACATATAATATTAATATATATTCTTTGTTACAAAATAAATATTATAATGCAATGAAAATTATAACTGGATGGCACAACATACACAAGGAAAACAAGTAAGACTAATTATTAACACTATAAGTCAAATAATAATATAATATACAAAAGAAATAATAATAATAAATATGCAATAAAAATAAAAATAGTATACAACAAGTAAACAATATTCTAAATTATACACTAATAGATGTACAATAAAAATGATACAAAATCAAAAAAATGGCGATCATTGCCAAAATGTGCAAAAAAAACCAATATTTTACTTTCCAATTCACCTACTAAGGACTCCCACTACGTTAAAAACTCCTAAGACAATGTCTCATTGTCATAGTGACTGGGAGAACTTCAAATTCGCCATAGGTCCTGGGTTCGAATCCTGGAACATGCAGAAATATTTCGTAGTAATTGGAAGATGATATAAACTCGCTACGCCCCCTCTCTTCTAAATCGATAACAAAAAAAAAAAAAAGGTTAAAAACTCCTGACATTAGGAAATGAGAATCCTAACAACAATGCGACAATGGAAGAAAGAATCAATACTATTTGAAACACGACACTCTCTTATCGCTCTAGCTATCCTCTACCACCCTAGGAAAGTAGAAAAGCAAATCAAATCATCAAAAAGAATTTCGAGATGTGGCAAGAGATCCTCTCACGACCACAGCCAGATGGCTTTGGAAAATAGCTAGGGTCTCCCCTTACAAGGAAGGACTCGTCAACTCCTCCAATCAAAGGGTCTCTCCTTTTTGAATGAATTTGAAAAATATTTTCCCAATCTTCATTGCAAGTTACTCCTCCTCTATAGGAGGAAGCCTTCTCAGAGAGTAGATGGTGTAATTTGATAGCGATTAAAGACATGCTCTAATGCCAACAATGTCACCGCAGCTGCCATCTCTCCCAAGGCTAAAGCACCCAAACTCATAAAAAACTCAGCAACCCACCCTCCCACCCTCGATGATCTTCTCGACGGCGAAGATGCCTGAGCTGACTAGACTTCAGTTTGTTTAGGTCTCAGCACTTCATTGGAATGAGACTTGCTTGGCTCCACATGACGGTCACCAATCATGTAGCCAATCATGGGAACAGCTGAAATGATTATTCTCCATTGTGAATCTGGACAAAATCCACTATAGTTGAGGAGGTCCTGATTCTTTGTTTCAACCACGAAAACCAAATAGTTGTTCCACAAAATGAATACGGGGACAACCTGTTTCACGTGAAACAGTAAAAACCAAACACTGCTTTGGTTCCCAATGCTGCAGCCAACAGCAAACAGAATAGAAAAGAATCAAAACAGAGATACAGCCACGGATTGCTAGCCCTACCAAATAGTAGATCGCCAATAATCATGTTTAAAATAGTAAAACCTAATCTATTTTCATCTTATATGCAAACTAGAATATCCAATTTTCATGAGGCACAAGCACTTGCTTGGAAATCACTTGATGATTGGTGTTAAAGACAAATTCCACCACTAGCCATCAGTCTGAGCATCATTTCAAAGGAAAGCTGAAAATCAGCTCTGTTGCAGCAACAAGAAGCATTTTAAACATGTTTCGTGAAAAAGACATTTCACATGCATATGTGAGACACCTGGCGAGTCACCAAGAAACGTACATTCTGCTATGACATCTCCAATAAATTATGGCCTGTTTCAGTCCCTCGTTAAATTAAACCAAGCCTGGCATCAGCTGATTCTGCCTTTGTACAGCAACATAGCAGCACCATGTGTAAGTGGGTGTAGCAAAATTTCTGAACAATTCCTCGCAAGGAAGGAGAAACTAGTGTCAAAGATAACATGATGACTCTGCTAAAAGATGTGCAATATTTGATTTAAAAAAAAATGTAACAACCAAATAATCCTCAATAGCAACTTGTACAACATCTAGTGTAGATGGCAACAATTCCCATCTTTTGCCAAGTACCACATGACCCTATACACCCAGGTTCAGAAGACAGAATCAAACAAAGTTGAATGATCCCACATTTCCTGTAGAACAAGTCAATAAAAGAAACAACTTATGGTCAGTATAATAAAAATCTATTTATCGCAATCAAATCTATGTGCCCAATTCACATATGGCAGTTGGGGGAACAATCAACATTAAAGCCAGCAAGAGGCCTTGCAGATCGTGTACTCCCATTTCCATTCACTTGAGGCCATGTCACCATGTGGGTGATAAATTCTATATAATTGCACGAAATCCATAGTTAAAGTAAATTCTAATTAATTTCCAACTCAAATCACCAAAGATGTGTTGACAACATTTTCTTTCCAATGCTGCGTAGGCCTAGAAAATCAAGATAAA
Organism: Posidonia australis; assembly: GCA_024699735.1. Classification (NCBI taxonomy): domain Eukaryota; kingdom Viridiplantae; phylum Streptophyta; class Magnoliopsida; order Alismatales; family Posidoniaceae; genus Posidonia; species Posidonia australis. The sequence continues at coordinate 6,986 of JAMKQA010089973.1, forward strand.
TTCTTAATTCTTGCCTGTTGCTATCGTAGTTTTCCCTTTTGTTTATTTCTAGCTGTACTTGATTCTTATTTGCTTCATGTTGTATACATATAACTATATTACAGTAAACTTGATCGCTTTGCTTCTTGGTGGATTTGTACATGCTTGACTCTTTGTGGTTATACTTTCCTCTTGAGCAACTATTCTGCTATGGAAATTAATCAAGCAACTTTTCAGTTATGACAAGACAAGAGTCTATAAAACAATTTAAAAAGATCAACTAGAGGAATTGAACTTGGATAGAATTGCCAATAAAATTCAAATCACAGAACCAACCTATTTTCGAATCAAGGGGATAGCTGAAATACCAACTCCACATGATTGGTTACCTATCATGAAAACAGCTGAAAAAAGTTATTCCACATGATGAATGGGGCAAAACCAAATTCAAAAAATAAATGAATCAAGATAACTAAAAATAGATATTCCACCTAATGAATGTCACGAGGACCTATTTCACCAAAGAGAGAAACAAACTTGATTAAAACCTATCACTATTGTCAAACAAAATTTAGAGAGAAAAAAACAAAATAGACAAATATGCCCAAGGATCGCTAACTATACCAAATTGCAGATGGTCAATAATCATGTTTCAAATGATTAAATGTAAGTTGCTATAACAAGTCAACTAGCTTATCACATTTTCACCAAAGCCACAAGCAGTCGCCTGAAAATGTGTAAATGACTAGATGTGCTTTTGCCACTTTGCAGAGGACAGTTGCATCTCCACCCAAAATAGTTAGATCACCTTTTCTAAGTGAAGGGAGGGTGAAGTTCCGAATACACCTGTCACAACAAAAATCAGAATTATAAACATGTTTAATGAAAATGACATAAATCACATGGAAAGACGAAAAAGGTCTATACACAAGAATTGTGAGTTGAAAATAGCTGGTAAATTGTATAAGCGTACGTTCTGTTCTGATGTCTCCAATAAATTATCCTATTCCAGAATCAAGTTGAGCAGGGGCGCTGCTCAAGTCATTCGCCTTTATACGGTTACATTGGAGAAAACTGTGTTCAGGGGTGCAGTTTTTTTAATACCAAAGTATTGCAAGGAAGGAGAGCATGAGATAAAGCATTACAGCTCAACAGAGGCAATTATTAATTAAAAAAATGTACCAACAAAATCGTCCTCAGGAAGCAACTTGTATTAACTGCTTACCTTCCAAACACTATTGCATTGTTGATTTTCGGCAAAATACCTTCTAAACAATTTAAGAACATGAGAGAAACCATAACTGCTAAACAGATGCAATTATTTAATTTCAAAAAATGATCCAACAAAATTGTCCTCAAAAAATCAACTTGTAGTGACAACTTCATTTTTTTCCCCTGCAAGATATTACATTGCTAAGAGAAATGTCATTTCTCAAAACAATTTAATAGCTTACCTTGAAAACACTATTGAATAGCTGAAGGATTCCCTTGCTGTTAATTGCCATAGATGAAGAGCTGTTGTTTGTATTAGGTGGAGTGACATTGATTACAAGTTTACAACCCAAAGACAACACAAATTTAGACATATCACTTAAATATGCAAAACACAGATAACTTGACATAAGTGGCAGTTCATACAGTAAAACACTGGGCTCAGTATCACAAATGCAACTGTAAACTTCTATTAGATCTTTTCATTTTTGCTTGTTTCAACAACTTTCTTTTCCAATATAAACCATCATTCTGTAGCCAGCCATGAAGTCAACAACTTTCTGGATTCTACCATTTGGAAAAAAAAAAAAAATGATTAATGCCTTCACAAATGAAATGTTTTTCACATATATTCTGATACATATATTCTGATATAGCACATCAATGCTAAAATGGCTGGAAACAACTCTTTGTGATCCTCATGTACTTTGTGCATAAGCAGATTTGTAACAAAAAAATTTGCACGTCTACATCCTTCAAGGAGACATAGTCAAGTGCCAATAACATCGTTGTCATCATTTAAAAGCTCGTATAATGGATTTTTCTCTGCCCAGGTGGCTGCGTCTAAATATCCAAGCTCATAGAGCTTATCAAGAATGTAATCATCAGCTGGTTCAAGTGCCCAGTTGAATAACTGAAATATGAGGATAAAAAATGACAAGCACTTCAGACATCAAATGGAAGCTTGTTAAATAGGTGAATTCACATAATTTGACAAAAATGAGAACCTGTCGAACAGTTGCTCTATTCTCTGGATTACAGTCGGGGCTGATTCCAATTTCTTCCAATCCTAGCTGACTAAGGGGGAAAGCACATACCCGAATCTGCAGTATTTGAGGACATCACATTAAATTGGCTAAAAATCATAATTATTCTCCCATATGAAATGGTATGCGCCATCATCTTGACTTCCATCTAATAGGAGACAACAATTAATAACATTTTACTATAGCTTGGAAACAAAAATTCAATTATTTAATAACTATCCCAGACTGTTAGAGTTGTCTTTCAGTCGATGTTAGTGTTAGTTATGGGTTGTTGGGTTATAGGATATCTATTATCCTTACGTATCTAATAGTTCTTATATATATGTACCTCTTCTTTCAGAAATAACATATACAGATTTTATCTTTTTCCCTTCAATATGGTACTAGAGCTTAGGTTAAAACCCTAATCTCTACCCCTTCACTACCAGCCATCGGCAACCTCACCGGAGCTTGCCGGAAACCCTCCCAAGCTGGCAGGACAACCCTTCCTACCGGCCAGTTCACACCGAAAGCACCCAACCGCCAGCCCAACCGCCCGTACGCCTCCCTCCCCACCTTCCGCCGGTGTCTACAGCTAGCCAAGTTGCCGCCAACAGCTACTGTAGGGCCGGCAAGGGTCACCAGTGGCCTCAGTCTTGCCGGAAAGCCTGTCCAGGCTTGTTTCAGCCATCGTCCAGTGCCTTCGGTCATGTGATAGGCCTTTCCCTATCTTGTTTCTCCTGTGTGGGGGTGGATACATGATATCCACATGTTTTTGTGCCTCCAGTTTGTGTATTTAGTCTCTGAAAGGTGTTTGTGGCTGTGTTATTTGATTTTTTCTATATCAAATCAGTAATTTCTTGCATCGATACACAAAATCAAGCCGTATATTCTCTTATTATCATGACTACACGTGAGTCTTTGGTAAAAAAACCTAAATGGAACATCAAAAAAATTGAATACGAAGAATTATCTCTTGTGAGCACAGAGTTTTGAGACCTTTATCATTACCCATCGTAGAATTGGTCATCTCACAAAACCTCTTTTTGATAGTAAAGATGCCATATATGAGGATTGGTTCACGGATGATGACGCTATTGTCTCTTGGATGGTGAACAGTATGGAGCCATCTATGGCTCCGTGATGTTGAGACCCATTAAGAAGATCTGGGATACACTTCGCCTTACTTATGGTCATGAGAAGAATATCTCCAAAGTGTTCGAGGTGTATGAGCAGCTGTTTACTTTGCGTCAAGGGAAATGGTCTATTCTAAAACACTTTACACTGTTATGTTTCCTACTTGATAAGCTCGAAGTGTACCAACCCTTGATAGCAGATATCAATCAAATGAGACAGTATCATGAAGAATTGACCGTGGCGATCTATCTCTTCAGCTTGTCTCCAGACTTAGCTCTCAAATTCAGGGATAGATTCTTGGTACTGATAGTGTACCCGATCTACAGACGACCTTTACCCATGTTCTACGTATTTCCACAGTCATGCCTTCTACCATTCCTGATCAATCAACTATGACTTCTAACCATGGTCAAGGACGTAGTGGCTCACAAGGGGATAGTTGTCGACGTACAGATACTGAAGGACACCCTCACTGCACTCACTGTGGTTGGACGGATCATCAGGTTGAGAAATGCTAGGACTTGATTGGTAGATTTTCCACCGCACATGTCACTACAAAGTCTACACTAGCTATCTCCACTAATGACGAGCAGACAGTCACCATCTCGTAGGCTGATTATGAGCAATTCTTATAGTTAAAGGTCACTGACTCCGTCACCACTACCTCTTATCCTTCCTCCTCAGGTACGAGTACACTTCTGGTATCTTAGGATTCCTCCTGGATCATTAATTCCAATGTCTCCTCTCACATGTTAGATACAAAAAATTTGTTTACCCATTTGTCACAGCTTTCTGATATTCGTTTTATGGTCATCACTGATGGTCGATCTTGTTCCATGTTTGGGGAAGAGGTTGTGCAGGTCTCTTCTCAGTTTTCTCTTGAAAAAGTTTTATATGTACCTGATGTTCCAGTAAATCTCCTTTCCATTAGTGCTATTACAAAATAATTACTTTGTTATGTAACATTCTTTCCCTTTCACTGCATTTTTTAGGATTTACGAGCAGAGAGGAGAATTAGTTGGGTCGTGAAAGAAGAAATGGTGTATACCTACTGGTTAGTAACAAATTACCTCGAGGATTAGCATCTGTCACGTCCACTTCTGGGCCTGCTTTACTTTGACACTACCGACTAGGTCATCTATTTCACAAAAAGTTACAACAAGCCTTACCTTAGGTGTCAATTTCTCCTTTTAAGCGTGACTTGTCTCAATTACGTAAGCATCATCGTGCTTCCTTTAGGCATTTACGTCTGGCGTCTAGTTCAAGCTTATTTGATTTAATGCATTGTGACATCTAGGGTCTCGCCAGAGTCCCGTCTGTGTCTAGGTATCATTACATCATTGTATTCATTGATAATTTTTTTAGAGTGTCTTTGGTTTATTTATTGAAAGATCGTGGTCACATTTTTGATGTGTTCAAGACTTTTATTTCTGAAATAAAAAATCAATTTGGTGTTATTCTAAAATATTCTTGAGTTTATTTATTGAAAGATCGTGATCACATTTTTGATGTGCTCAAGACTTTTATTTTTGAAATAAAAAATCAATTTGGTGTTATTCCAAAATATTTATGCATTAACAATGCTCTTGAATTTGTTCAACACAAGGTCGAGACTTATTGTGCCTCCTTAGGAATCATTTATCAGACTACTTGTCCCTACACCTCTCAGCAAAATAGAGTGGTAGAGCGTAAACACAAGCATATTTTTGATATCACTCGCACTATCATGCTTCACATGAAAATTTCTAAGCACCTATGATCTGATACTGTTATTACTATTACCAATCTCATAAATAGAATGTCTTCTACACCTTTAGGAAGTGAAATTCCTTTACGACGTCTCTGTCCAGATGCCACCTTGTTTTTTTAACCTCACGGGTTTTTAGGTGTGTTGCCTTTGTCCAGAATCTCTCTCCTGGACTTGATAAATTGTCCTTTAGGTCTATCAAGTGTATGTTAGAATACTCGAGAACTCAATGGGATTATAAGTGTTTTCATCTTCCTTTTGGTCGATATTTTGTGTCAGCAGATGTTATCTTCTTTGAGTTCATGTGTTATTCGAGAGAGTCCATGTCTGTGGAGGAGTCTGTTCCTCTCTCGTCCATTGTTAAGTCTCCAGTTGTTGGTCATCATGATACATTTGTTCCTCCTACAGGTGCTACTCGTCCTTTGCAGGTGTATTGGCATCGCTAGGGACCACCAGTGCCTCCTATAGCAGAATCAACCTCCTCTACGAATACAAATCCACCTCAAACCGACTTGAATTTTCCCATTGCACTTCGAAAAGGTATTTGTTCATCTACTGTCCATCCTATATCTAATTTTGTGTCATATGATTCTTTGCATCCTTGTTTTCGTGTCTTTGCATTGTTCCTTTCTTCTGAGTATATTCTCAAGAATCATCAGGATGCATTCCTACTTGCACAATGGAAAGCTGCAATGGATGAAGAGATAGCTGCTCCGGTAGCCCGTGGCACTTGAGAGTTATTGACCAATCATATTGGAGTTAATGTAGTCACTTATAGATGAGTATGCACCATCAAGTATAGAGCTGATGGTACTATTGACAGATACAAAGTCAAATTAGTTGTTCGGGGTTTCACTCAAACATATGGGATTGATTATGACTAGACATTCTCTCTAGTAGCTCGTCTCATCTCCATTAAGGTGGTCCTGTCTATTGCTATCGACAAATCTTGAGATCTCTGCCAATTAGATGTCAAGAATGCATTTCTATATAGTGATTTGAACAGAATTTGCAGGTTAAAGAAGGCGATTTATGGCCTTAAGCAGAGTCCCAGAGCATAGCTTGAAAAATTCAACAAAGTTGTGATGACAAGGGACTTCCAAAGGTGTGCAGTGGACCACTCAATACTCTACAGGAAGACAGATCATGGTTGTATTCTTTTAGTGGTCTATGTTGGTGACATATTGGTAATTGGAAATAACAAAGAGGGCATCAGAGAAGTGAAAGACCACCTTAGTACACACTTTATTACTAAGGACATGAGAAGGCCTTGATATTTTCTAGGCATAGAGTTTACTTATGCAAATGGCAAAGTTTTCTTGTCCCAGAAAAAGTATATTCTTGATCTCTTTCAGGATATATGTCTCTTGGGATGCAAGCTCGAGAGCACCCCTATTGAATAGTTACCATTCTTTTGGAATACAAGTTCAGAGTTGATAGAAGACCCTAACCAATACAGGAGGTTGATTGATAAATCGATCTACTTGACAATGACTCAGCCAGGCATTGCTTATGCAGTGAGTTTGCTTAGTCAGTTCATACATGAGTCTAGGAGAGTGCATTGAAGTAAAGCCTTGTGTGTCATTGCCTATGTAAAAAGTACTCTAGGTAGAGGTTTGATTTACAAGAACGTTGGTCATGTGAATATCATGGCATATTCAGACTCAGAATATGCAAGAGATCGAAGAGATAGAAAATCTACATTTGGTTTTTGCATTTATATGGGAGGAAATCTTGTTACTTAGCATAGTAAGAAACAGAATGTGGTATCACGGTCTAGTGCAGAAGCAGAATATAGCTCTATAGCTCAGACAACGTGTGAGATGATGTGGATCAGATATTTGTTGTTAGAGCTTGATTGTCTATCAGAGAAGTCCATGCCGATGTATTGCAACAACTAAGCAGTCATTTTCATTGTCAATAATCCCATCTTTTATGAACACACAAAACATATAAAGGTTGATTGTCATTACATTTGGAATATAGTGGTGAGAACTGTTATCTCTACCCATTACACTTAATCATCAGAACAGTTGACTGATGTCTTTACAAAGGAATTGAGTGTAAGGGTATTTCAGTCTCTGTGTGATAAACTGAGCATGGTTGATATGTATGCTCCAACTTGAGGTGGAGTGTTAGAGTTGTCATTTAGTTTATGTTAGTATTAGTTATAGGTTGTTGGGTTATTGGATATTTGTTTATCCTTGGACATCTAATAGTCCCCATATATATGTAACTCTTCTTTTAGAAATAACATATACAAATTTTATCTTTTTCCCTTCAATACAGACAATATTAACTTTTGCCTGTACTTGGAATCTTGGATACTTGCACAATTTTAGGATATTTTAGGACCATATGTTTATTATAAGAACATCTATATTTATTCTCTTAGACTAAAATTTACTTATGCTACTATAAGTGTCATAGGTAATCACCTAAAAAAAAAGTAGTTTTGCCCTATCTGTTTGACAATGGTCACTCCATGAACAAATCTCATCTACTTTAAATTACACAAACATGTGCCGAATTGCCTAAAACACTTATTTGCTTGTTCAAAATTGAAAATATTCATGTCGACAATAATTCACAGATACCACACTTCAAAACTTTATTATTGTTGGACGAACATTAAACCAACAGTGCATTTAGGTATAAGTGCTTAGAGGTATCACAATACTATCATACCCACATGAGTAGACGCTATTTGAAACAATGATTCATATCATATTGTCTTTAAAAAAAAAGGCTTAAAAAAAAGACTAATACCATATTGAATCACATAGTACTACATGATCTTCTGCAATAACATATAATTCGTAGCACCATGAATTCTCTTTCAAATTAGAACATTTATCTTATCATCTTCCGATGAGATAAAAAAAGGTCTGGTAAGTTATGCATAATCCCGCAAAGAGTACTCTTAACAAAAAAAAAGTTTCATCAAATTTGTCTGCAACATGTAGAAAGACAATACATATGTTTCTTCAAAAGTTTCTTCAAAATTGTCTTCAACATTTAGGTATCATAGTGTTTGTCAGCTTCCAATAAATATTGGAACGTATAAGACAATACTCTTGGTAATGAATAATTCCTGACAAAAAGAACAATTTCAATCTTATTTTGCATCATGTATGTTTAAATCTCATTAGATCCCATCCTTTGCTAATTAGTTTGTAGTTGTAGTCTTCTCTTATAATATCTCATACATCTAATGTCTTTCCACTCAAGTCTTTCCCCTCTTTTCGAGTGGATTGGATTGCCTCATTCAAGAGTTCTACCTTAGCAAATTTTTCATGATATGAGACATAAGTGGCTCATGAAAGCTACTTGAAACACTGAAACAACCAAAGCTATAATAAATAAACTATACCTGAAGAGACCAGATAGAAGTAAATAAGAAATCCATAGGAGTGAAATGGCTGACTATGAGCTGATCTAAATGAAGTAAAACCCTATATTATGAGAAAGGGTCACCTCCCAATTTTCTTTGTTGTATAAGAGAAGGCAATCCTTGATGAGACCAAACATAGTCCTTCCAACATATGTGACTGTGCATAACTAATAGCCTAGTGCGATCAATATAAAATGTTTAATAAATAAGTATAGCCAACAAGAGGACATGAGATAGAATGCTGGAGGCAGAGTTATACTTTAAAAACTATATTAAATTATTTGAGAAAGAAAATAAATATCATCCATTGACAAAACAATATGAAAGATAATGGTTGTCGGTAGGTTAAGCATGTTCAAACAAAGGCTTAACAATACACCTGTGATAGTGGAGTTAAAGAATTACCTAACAGTATATTTAAAAGAAAAATTACAAGTGGTAGAAAAGGGCTTAAACACATAAAAATGGAAGAACCCAAGATAGAGCTTAGCAGAAAAGAAGGATTCATAAGATTAAGTTGACACTTTTTGTTGTGTGTCGGTATGGATGATAAAGTGAAACCCATGTTTGCCACCAAGTTTCAGACAGTGAGGTCAAGTTTATTTCGATAATTTACATCTTTGCAACCATCAATTTTGACACAAATTTAAATGTAGTAAATTGGTTAAAATAGAAGGTCAGTCATGCCACAAATCTGGGTAGTTTCTGTTTCAGCCAATCACTTGCACTGAATCTGTGACAAATGTGGTACTGTTTTAAAACTTGATAGTCAGTTCAGTTAAAACATGAACCTGCAGAACCACTGGATCAATGTATCAGTCTGCCCTATTTCAGCACTAGTTGAACTGGGCACCAGCCCGACCAGGCCATGAACCAACTGGGTTTACGAGTTACCAAGTTGTAAGTTTCTTTTGGTGAGTGTTTAACTGAGTTGCTCTTATTCTTGTTCCACACATGTAATCAGCATCATGTACATGTAGATAATCCTAAATACTTTTTCCTGGTATTTTCTAATAAAATTTCCAAATAATTTAATTATGGCATCACTGGTCCAATGTGGTTATCAACAAATTGAACCAGTGCCCAATCACCTACCGACCAAAACATTGTGTTGAACAGGCTGGATCTGAAAACCTTCTGTGACCACTAATTAAGAGGTACGCCTAGATCTACATAGTATATAGGCCCCTTTGTAACCCTACCCTCCAACTCTTTCAAAATAAGTAGGCCCAACTCACTAGCCTTTTAGGCAACTTTCCAATGCAATGGATCTCTAAATTTATAAATCACCAGCTAGAGTTTACACCAAATATCTTATTAGAGAAGGGGGGGGGGGGGGGGGGGGC
>JAMKQA010089974.1:0-12097 GCA_024699735.1 Posidonia australis
CTGTGTGTGTTTCAGGTGCAGACCGCGTGCAGCCAGTTTCCGGTGCAGGAATTAGAGTTTCTAGCCGCGCATCGAGATCCTAGAGGTGAGCCTTGGTTACAATCTCTTTTTATTCTGTGATTAGTGTAATTAGGCTTGTGATGCTATTGTTTGGTAGCGTGCCCGGGTTCGGGGCATTACACTTCTCCTTCTTTGGCTCTCTTTTTCTCTTCCTCACTTTCTTTCTCCCTCTCTCTCTTTCTCAATCTCTGGTTCTTCTCTTTTTCTCTCTCTCTTCCTCCTCTCTCCTCGAATCTGGAGAAGAAGACTAGACTCGGAAACACCAAGGAAGGATAACAAAGGATAAGGAAAGGAGTCACCACCTAGTCTTTTAATGGAAAAACGTGGAAAACCAAACACACAAGAAAACCATGAAGCAAACAAGATGCAGAAAATATGTGTGTTCCGTGCCTAATGGATATATTGCACAAATGAATGCAGGCCAGAGAAAGGGTAAGGATTCTGGTTACGCATTGGGAAGGGGTTAGGCACCCCCATGCGTCCGAGAAACTTGGTCTTTCTAGGTTTCCTACTTGCCAATGGTCTATTGGGTGTGTGCTTGCCTATTCATGAATGCTCAGCTAAAGATGACTAGAAAACATGCCAAATCAAAGAGAAGAAACGAAATAAAGGGAAAAAGTTAATCCGAGGGACAAATGTAGGCATTGAGAATGCCGCTTTACTGTACGCCCTTGGGCGATGAAGAAAATCGTGAAAATCGAGAAATTCTCGAAAAACGGCTCACAAATCAATGAAAATTCTAAGAAATCCAGGAAAATCAAATTAGGGAAAATAATCCACTTTCAGGACAATGTCGACTTTGTTAAGCCTTTTACAGTACACCCTCGGGCGATGGAGAGTCAAATCAAATCAAAAATATGAAAATCGGTGGAAATCCGGGATATGACGAGAAAACCAAGCTTGAAATGAGTTAGGAATGTAGGCGCAGCGCAAGGAAGAAATCATAGGAAAACATGCATGAAAAATAGCAACAAAAGGTGAAAAATGCATGCAAAAGTGTGAAAATGAAAATTCCAAGGGCCTTTGTGCAAAATACCAAAATTCTGAAATAAAACTGAAATTCTGAAGCTAAATCATCAAAAATACATAGAAAAACACATTTCATGTAATTTTGAAGAAATCTGGGGTCAAATGTGCAAATCTGTGTATTTCTAACCAAATTGAAGGTTCCTAAGGGTTAAAATGCAATTATGCCATCAAAACATGCATTCAGACTAATTTCAGAAAAGTTCAGGGGCAAAAGAGCTAATTAACCAGAGGTGTATGCATGTAGAGTAAATTCAGAAAAGCTCAGGGGTCAAAATGCAATTTAAACCACATCTGTGCAGATATTTGAATGCTTAGGGTTTTCCTTGCAATTTTAACAGAGAAATATACATTCAAAAGAATTTTATGAGGATCAGGGGTCTAAATGCAACTTGAAAAGAGAAATATGCATTCAGAATGATTTCATGAAACTTAGGGTTTTTGTCTAATTTACAGGCCTAGAAAACATTATTAGAGAAGCTCAGGGGACACATTGCAATATTTTCGATTAAAACTTTATTCAAACAATTTAAGGGAAAATATGCAGGGACCTAATTGTGAGAAAGAGGACCTACTTGCAATAAAGAAAGGATCTATATGCAACAAAACAAAAGTTGCAGAAATTAATTCAAAGAAAACTATTTTTTGTTTTTAAAAGAGAAAAAAGAAACGGCAGTCGTTGGTGACAAACCTCTGTCGTCGACGACTGCCGGAGGGACACACAGAGGCTATCCCATGGCCTAATCTAGGATCAGACCCCACGGGAAGCAAGAAGAGAAGGAAGGGAAGAAATCCAACGGTTTGGATCGAAGGCTCAACGGTCAGAGGAGGCTACCCGCCTCCCTTGTCGTCGCGGCATTCCGGTGACAACGTCGGAGAAGAAAGGGCATACTAGAGGGCTGCGGCACACGCTTATGAGCTCCTAGAGGCTTTGGCATGTTGAGAGGAGCACTTCCCCACTTCTAGAAGCAAGAATGGGACACTTCCCCCATCCTCAAACCAAACTCGCCGTCGACGTGATCCCTCTCCGGTGAGCACGACTGCGGTGGCTGTCCAAGGCACGAGGCTCAATTCTGAAGGCTCCGGAGCGCTGGGGGCATGCCGTGGAACAATCCTAGAGGCTTGGAGAGGCACAATAAGGTTGGAGCCACACGTCCTTTCACTGGCTTCAGTAGTCTTCCCCGGCGACGGCGAGTTGGTGCGACTCCGGCGATCTTCTGGTGGAGGCTTCCACAACGGCTGGAGTGGGGATTCAAGGGGTGGAGAAGCAAGAGGGAGGTTTAGGGAGGATAATCTAAGCTTCTAGGACCAGGGACAAGCCCTGTACCAGCACCCCTACCTAGGCTACCAGAAAACAACTCCGGTGAGGCCTAGGGGCTGATTCCGACCTGAAAAGGCCTTTGGCCCTATTGGAATCGATCAAGGAAGACAGAGGGAGTCCTAGGGAACTATAATTGAAGTGAATAGAAATCTGAGAAGGGCGTACCTGGTCTGGCAACGTGCTCTGCCTTTGTTGCTTGCCGGAAGTGGCTAAAGGCTCTAGCTCGTCGCCTCTGCGAACCTCCTCTCTCTCTTCTAGGAACTCTCTCTATCTCTTCCTCCCCTTCTCTCTCGTTCTCCTTTTTTCCCTGTCGCTCTTTTCTTCTTTCTTTTCTTTCACAATTCACACTGCTGCTCCTTTTATAGGTGAAGCTCTGGCAGCTATAACAACCTGTAACAAACTCAACAAAATCCAAACAACTAACCAACTCTGTAACAAACTAAGAAGCCTCTTAACAAACTAACCACTTGTAACAACCTTGCTGTCCCCCGCGCACCCCGCTGCCTGCCCAAGCACCAACAACAATCGACGGTTGTGATGAGGGAACCGGCCAGGTGTATATGTCCAATGCGCCTGTCTGGTGCACCTGCATGGCCCTGGATCACGGCTCAGAGCATTTGCTATTGGGCTTGCCGTTCTTTGGCCTTGGGACTAAACCAGGGTTTGAGTTCATTTGTGGTTAAAAGCCCAACTACCACGATTCTAGCCTACAGACCTGCAAAATTGGGGTGTCTACAGATATGGTCTGATGTAACGACGGCTTAGCTTGCTTCTTCTCCTGAACCTCATGACTCCTTTGGTTGGTGACACTTTCAGGAAAATGAAGTCTCCCACCTCGAATTCCAAGAACCTTCACCTCTGATTTGCATAGCTTCTGTATCTACTCTGTATAGCAAGCAATCTCTTTCTGATCAGCACCACTTTATCCTCATACTACTGCATGATCTCTAATCCCACTAGTTGTCGCTCACCTACCTTGCTCCAATAGGTGGGTGTTTTACATGGTCTACCATACAGTACCTCATATGGCGCTGATGCTGACGTGGTAGCTATTATTGTAGGCAAACTCTATCAGTGGCAGGTGATCTTCCCAATTGCCTCCAAAATATAAGGCACAAGCTCGCAGCATGTCTTCTAGGATTTGGATCATCCTTTCAGTTTGACCAACTGTTGCTCCCAAAAGGCAAAGTCAAGATTGGAGATGTGACTAGATGAGCCTTCAACTCATTGAAGCTCTCGTTGAATTGCCAATCCCAAGTAAATGGCACATCCTTCCATATGAGTTTGGTCAAGGATGCTGTAATCTTGGAGAAGTTCTGGATAAATCTTCTGTAATATCGTGTCAAGCTCAAGAAGCTCCTATTTTTGTCACGATTTTGGGCTTGACCTAGTTGTTGACTGCTTCCACCTTGGCTAGATTTACTTTAATGCCTTCTCCCGAAGTGATGTGGCCAAGAAACATGATCTCTTCCAACCAAAACTCACATTTGAAGAACTTTGCATATACTTGGTGTTGTCTTAGTGTCTCGAGCGTAGTCTTCAAATGCACCTAATGGGTCTACCTATCAGGGAGTACACCAGTACGTCATCTACGAACACCACTACAAACTAATTCAGGTAGGGCCTAAATACTTTGTTCATTAGGTCCATAAAAGCAACTGGTGCATTTGTCAACTTGAATGGCATGATTAGGAACTTGTAATGGCCATACCGGGTCTGAAAAGCTATCTTATGCATATCGGTTTCCCAGATCTGAAGCTAATGATAGTCTGATCTCAAATCAATCTTTGAAAAGACTAAGGTCCCTTACAATTGGTCAAACAAATCATTTATCCTAGGCAAAGGGTATCTGTTCTTCACGGTGATTTAGTTCAACATCTAGTAGTCTACCCAAAGGTAGAGTGAACCATCCTTCTTCTTAACAAACAGTACAGGTGCATCCTAGGGTGACACATTTGCTTTGATAAATCTCTATCCAAAAGCTCTTGCAATTGACTCCTGAGCTACCTAAGTTCTGCTAATGTCATCCTATAAGGGGTCTTCGAGATGGAACTAGATCCTAGCACTAGATTAATTTAGAACTCAACTTCTCTTTGTGGCAGTATCCCAGGCAAGTCCTCTAGAAAAACATCAGGATACTTTCAAACTACAGGTATGTCCTATACCCTTAAAGCAGGAGAGGAAGACACCATCACACTGGCCATATATCCCATGCAACCTCTTGATAGATGGTGGTAGGCTTTGATTGTTGAAACTATCTTCTTTTGTTCTCCTAGCCTAGTTCCTTGCACCATACATCACCTTTGACCTAGGCATTCTACTAGAATCCTCCTCTTGGCGTAGTTAATGATAGTTGCATGCTGAGCTAGCCAGTCCTCTCCGTGGATAATATCATATTCCTTTACGTCCATGACTATCAAACTGGTCTTGAAATCCTGATCTCCTAGCTTGACATCAACGAAGCGCAGATACCTCCATGCAAGGCTGTGCTCTCGTAGTGGAGTCACCGTATCCATGTGGAAAGCCAATCTAGTTGGTCTATCTCCAATCTCAACAGAAAATGGCTCAAAGATAAAAGAAAAGGAGCTTCCTGAGTCAAAAAGTACTTGGGCCATTCAGTCAGTCACAAGAAAGGAACTTATCCAACACATATTATTACCTTAAGTCATAATTATCATAGGAAATTGTATTGGATTACTAGACTATATAGGAAAATAAAAGGTCATAGTATAGGACTCAAGTCAATTCCTTACCCTCTACAATGTCTCCTGAGGGACCAGCATTAGGAGCAGCTATCGAGAAAACTCGGCCCTTGGTTGGTTGGCAAGGGGTGTCTCTAGTTGGCTTTAGAGGGTATGGGCAATTAAGCAGAATAGGCCTGGCCTTCCCACAGTTGTAGTACACCATCTTCTCAAGATTCCACTGTTGGTGATAACATGGTGCTACTATATGTCCTGTCCAACCACAGACGAAGTAAGGTCTCCTGTCCCCCATGACGCTGCTTGAACCAACCCAACTGAATCTAACGCGACTTCCCAGGAAGAACCATGTCCCTCCCTAGTAACAGACTTTGAATGTTCCTTTTTTTTCTTTCCGGAGCTCCCAGAACTACTAGAGCTCTACACCCTTGAAGTGGATGACAATGGAGCGAACATCTTCTCTTTGCCTTTGGGGTAGTCTTCTAGGAACTACTTGCGATTCTCCTTATATCAGGCTGTCAGTTCCACTACCTCCACCAAGGTCGACCACCAAAAGTCGAAAACCTTAAATCTGAGTGTTGGAGCCAGTCCTTTCACAAACCTCTTAGCTCTATGCTTTTTTTATCAAAGGTCTATGAGAACTGCTCCAAACAGGTGAAGGTCGCCTCATACTCAGCTACTGACAAGTTGCCTTGCTTCAAATCCCAAATCTTTTCTCCTGTCGAACTCTCGCGTACTTTGGGAAGTACTTTTCATAGAAGGCATCCTGGAATTCCTCCCAGGAGATCATCAAAAGGTCAAATTTTGGAAATTTTGTGTGACGCGTGGTTCTCTACCACTTATCGGCATCTCCTTTAAACTGAAAGGTTGCTAGTTTGATCCATTTTTTTGTTGGGCACTCAATGCCTTCTAGAATCTTTTCCACCTCCAGCAACTATGCCTCATGTTCTTCGGGCTTGCCTCGGCTGTCAAAGGTTGGCACACTCAATTGGTAAAACTACTTGAGCCATTGGTCCACCTTGGTTCCATCTGTGTTATCCTTGTTGAATGTTTTGGCAAAATCCTGCATTGTATGGCTTAACTCTTGTCGAATACCTCCCCAACTGCTACACTGCTCTTCGCCAGAACTTGCTGTGAGAGTCCTACCTTTGCCTCGGTCTCTGAACGACATGCCACCACAAAACAAACAAGTCAGGTGCATATACTTGTTATTGTGCAGTCTTGATGAAGCCACAGGTTGAACTCTTAAAGCTGTTGCACTTAGTGAACCTAAACTTTGATACCATTTTGTAATGCCCCGTGTACTACAAAATAGTACCAATACTATTCAAATAATTAATTAAACTGAAATTGCAATGTTAACTATTAATTAATTAAAGTAAATTACTTTGACCTGTATGTGGTTAGGTGGCTCTTGAATTATGCACTAGATCTAGACTGCACGCTCAACTATGTACCTGGAACAAAACACAGACAAACACGTGTGACATTGTTGTCACCTAGTATGCGTCCTAAAAACCAAAGTCCGGTAAAACTCCTAAAGGACTACAAAAATTGCAAAGAAAACATCAAAGCCAAAAAGGCAATGCGTAATTCAAAAAATCATTTTCAAATCATGCTTCCCTTTTCCAAAACTCTTTTTATTATTTTCTCTAAAATTCCCTACATCTTTGTAAATCACTTTTCATGTATTTAAGAAGGCAAATCCTTAACTATAGTCTAGTCAAACATGATTTATTTTATATCTCAAATCATAGCAAAACCATGGTTGGAAAACTAGTTCAAATCACAAGTCTCGACTCAGCTAAAACTCGACTCACAAGCCAAACCACATTTTGATTCTAGCTCTAAACCACACACAGTCTCAACAAAACATGTCTTATCACCCTAGCCACAAGCAGTTGGCGAGGCTCTAACCCCGACCCCATTGAAGTGCCATGGTGAACCACTCCTCGTAGGAGTTCAATTGCCCTGGTCGCAGCCTTACAGTACCACGTGGATACGCACGGGGTGTGTCGTCACAACGCCTTTGGGTGCCCAGCATCTGGGAACTCTAATCCTAGACCTGATTAGCATCAACACTAAGGGTAGTCTGGGTCTATCATACCTTGGGTCCGACAAACCACACAGTCACGAGGCTTACTCCTCGAACCAAACTCGGCAACTATAGTCTAGGGCACGTCTCCGACCACTCAGAGGTCTCACTACCCTTGTCGGTATGGTTGGTTGGCCTAAATGTGGTTCCTACAAATCTTGACAAATCCTTTTAAAAATATGTGCATTTCTTTTAAAACCTTTTCAAAACTTTATTCTCATCAAAAGTCCAATTATTAAACATTTCATAAGTATCAATTCATTAATTAACACATTTAACATTAAAAACCACGAAAACAGGCAATTTTGTCCACTAAGGAATGTAGCATCGCGTCGGACGTGTGTGCCTCCAAAATCTGCAACTAGTTCGCACTATGCATTCACGCCGATAGGCCATGCTTACCGGTTGTGCCAAATGTTTTGTAGAAACTTAGAAAAACAGAGAGCATGAAATCCAACTCAAAAATCTGCATAAAAATCTTCAAAATTACAGGACATGCAAGATTCATCCCAATATATGTTTAAACATCCAGAGCACATGAGTTCATGCATTTCACCACTTATTAAACCAAAACTCTATAAAAATCTTAGAGAATCCACAAAAACTCAATTAACAGTCATCCATGCAAGGGAATCCATCTTAAGCATGAAATCCACAGAATATCTATAGGAAATCACATATATTTGCTACTAATCACTATGGTATGCTTTCCACACATTTTATCAACATTTAAGCATGGTTTATAAGGGAGCAAACGAGGGAAACACATATTGTTTGGAGTTCGACGGCGATTTGGTAACTCCAACGAGCTTCCAGTAAGCTTCGATAACCTCCAACGAGCTCTCCTTCTAGCGGTGGTCTTCTTGGACGACAGCGTTCATCGACGGTGGCTCACCTTCGGCGGCGTCAGACCTTCGACGAACCTCCTCAATCCTCCCTCCCTCACTTTGAGTTCTCCTTGTCTCTCTCTCTCTCTCTCTCTCTTTGTGTGTGTGTGTGATTTCTCTGCATTCATAGGAGATGCCCCGACCCTTGTTATAGTCGCTCCTCTATTTGATAGTCCGTTGGGTACTCTGCCGACTGAGCAGGTGAGGCAAGTAGTCCGTTAGGTGCTAGCAAGGTGGCATGGATCGGTGGGATTTGCGGGTACATGTGTTAGACAGCATTTCACTATAATTAATGTATTTAGGGTTGCGGGTCAACAACTCGCATTGGTGACCTCTGCTAGTCATTCGTGCTTGGAAGGTCCGCTCAGAACTTGCGCCAACTGTATCTGCTAACATCACCCGCCTACTAAGTTCGCCTGGCCCATTCTGAACAGAGATGAGAAGGGACTACAAACAAATCCAGGAAAATAAACTTGCATTCACCACAATCACAAACAACATCAAGTCCAGCTTATCCAGATTACACAACAAGCCTCAATTACAAGATACATCATTTCTAGATGGCTGGATTATATTCTAATGTTGGTCCTGGATGTTACACTATTTCACCCCATCGAGGTTTAGAACAACACTAAAAACATGACTTTTCCTAAGTCAAACTCCACCACTCCGTGGTTGGAAGTCCCTTCTAGACACAAAATCCCCAATCGTAAGCTCACAATAGTGTCTTCTAAAGTTGTAAAACATCCTAAGCTTCTTTGGTAATCACGTCAAAACACAAGGACAAGCAAGTGCAACTAGCTCCCACAAGCATCCTCTACGTCATTCTGATGCACCACCTAGTCAAAACCACCCTAAAGAAGAACACTAGAAAAAGAATTTCCACAGACTGAACAGCACAATGCCATTCAACCACCAACAGATGAGAGACAACCTGGGCATCCTCAACAGGATACCCCCAATAGCAAACAAATCAGGTGTCCTTGATTGGACACCCCGAAAGAGAATAGACCAAAGAAAATCTCCACTACTTGAATGGCACCAAGCCACCCGAACCACAACTAAGCAAAATCAAATTGAACATGCCAACAAGATACTCTAAACAACACACAACAAATAGCACACATCTAGGGACCCACCGAAGTCACCTAGAAGCGAGCAATCAAATAACCAAATAAATAACAAACATCTATAGACCCACCAAGCCACCTAAAAACAAACAACCAAACAAGCAACAAACATCTGGAGACCCACTAAGTCATCTAGAAACAACAACAGGAGAATGAAACTCCAGGCATCCTCCACACCAACCTCTGAGCAAGCAACAAAAATAATGCACCACAGACAACGAAGAACATCAACCAACACACATCTAAGAAGCCTCACGCTTCACCCAGATGCAATAATAAAAGGACGGAGCTGTAGACATTCTCCATACAAGCAATAGTAGCAAACAATATATACCAAACAATCGCAAACAACCAAAGACAAGCACAAATACAACAAACAATTAATAGTAAATAACAATGATCATGGAGGGCCATCCCAAGAGTAGACAATTGTCGCACCTCTCCATCCATGACAAAACACAAAACAATCCCAACGTGAGTGGTAGCAAGGAGGACACATCCTCTGGTTTGCTAATCGTAGGGTGCTTAACCCCATTAAAGGAACAAGGCACCTCCTCTACAAATGCCCTGCCTCCCAGCAGTCCTTTTCACATCAAGCAGGCCAGTATATACAGTGGACGTGCATAATTCCAAGCGACATGACTCATTTAATCCCACACACAGTAAGGTCTCTAACAATGCCTTTTAGCACTGAGTCCTACCTGGATGGCAACATCCACCACTCCTATGGGCGACATGGTGCTTAATCCATGAAGAACTAGTAGACAACACCAAACATTACGCTCCATAGAGGTAAGGGACTCAAGCGAACCGCTCCCATGCAAGTTAATGCAACTTCACACTCAACCAAATAAGAAAATAAACAAAACAATATGCAGGTATGCATGGATGCAACTACGGAGTTACCTGACCAGACATCCCTAGGCTAGTACTCCTACGTAACCTATACTTTGATACCACCTATAACTACCCCCAAGTCACTATCCTAAACCTAGCTACATTTTTTATATCATTAATCACTAATTAAATCCAAGCATAAATCACAAAATTAAAAGTACTCACTTATCCAGAATCCTTGATATGTGATGGAGTGACTCCACTTTTATGTGCACTAGTAAGCTCCTATTCCTATCCTGCACCTACGAAAAACACCAAAACAAACATATATGAGTGACAACTACAAGGTCACCCAACACACACCTCAACTAATCACACACACACAAATAACTTTGGCATCTCTCTTGGATGCCACATCACCATAATTGGGCAACTCACTATTGCCTGGCAAGTAACAATCCTTTAAATTTATGCCTTTGAAACCATTTTCTTCTCTTTCTTTCCAAAATCCTATGTATACTTTTCAAAACCTTTATGCATACTTGAAATGGCTACACCTACCAAATCAAGTTCACAACCACAGCAAACACGAAGCCTTTGGTCAAATCCACATAAAAATCATATTTCAAAAACCAATACGAATCAATATTTCAAAAACCACAACGTCACTCACAGGTGCAAACATCACAAGTCTCAACAAGCACTGGCCACAATTAGTCGTCAGGGAAAAGGACCCCAAACTCATTGTACTGCCACAGACAGTCGCAACCATCTGTCTCGAGTCCAACCTCTCAGAAGGACCCTCAACAATGTGTCATGTTGTTTAGTGCCAAGCAATCAACAACGATCACAAGCAGCTGATGAGGACTTTGGCCTCTCTCAATTGCACTGTCGTAGTGAACCACCTCATGCAGGAGTCCAACCATCTCGGTCGTAGCCTCACAATATTACATATCACATAGCACGGGGTGTGTCCTACTGATGCCCCGTGGTGCTCGGGCATCTAGGGACTCTAACGCAAGATCCAACCAGCATTGGCATTAAGGGTAATCTAGGTCATCCATGCCTAGGCCCTATAGTGCCACAACCATGATCACAGTCTCAGTGCCCGAGCCTCTGTTTGCTACTCGTCCTAGGCTTTGACAGCACCTACCAGTCTTGGTTCCCGTAACAACTAAAGTATTACACCCAACTACACAGAAGTCTCATATCCTCTGGGTTCGCAGCCACGATACCACCAAGTACAGACGATACCCTAGGTCTTCGGCACTTAGAGGAAGCAGAGTGTTATACCTCTAAGTCCAATCAGCACCTTGACCTATGAACCTCAGTCTCTGCCTCGTGAACGACAATACAAGAGTATCATACCTCCAAGATTCAACAGACACTTGTCTCAACCACTTGGTTTCACCACAAACAGGAACACTGGAAAACACTTTTCAAAATCTTTGCAAAACACATGCAACTCTTTTCCAAATTCCAAAACTCATTTAGAAAACCATTTTGAAAAGCATTATAGAAAATTGTGCGAAATATTACACAAAGAAACCACAACAAAAACCACAATCCTTGAACCACTTTTTTTTCAAATCCCTTGAAAACCACTTTTCAAAACATCCATGTCTGCTTAAAATCATTTGGAAATCACAAAACTCCGAAAAATGATAACGTCTTTGGGGTATAGAAATCCTCCCAGAAGACCCCTACAAAGGCTAAATAATGGTCTTAAGGTTCCACTTAACCTACAAGATTAAACACCAACATGATCTATACCCAAAATCAAGTCAACAACTAATCCTAAGGTGATTCATGTGTGACCGTGCCACCCACACGCTCTCGAGAGAGGAGGGAGGAAGGAGACCACAGCCATGCCGAGACGGCAAAGGCGCGAGACGGGACGAGAGAGAAAGAGAAAAGGAGTCGCCACCTGGTCTTTTAATGGAAAGACGAGGAAAACCACAAACGATTCACTAAAAGTGAATGAATGAGATGCAAACGTGAAGGCCGGATGCTTACTAACCAGAGGATGGGTAAGGATTCCT
>JAMKQA010089975.1:0-15395 GCA_024699735.1 Posidonia australis
GCCAGCCCACGAGGCCCAAGCCCAAAAGCACCAAACCACACAATGGGCCTCGGAACAGTAACACCTGTCCAGGAAAATAAAATTCATAAAATGTAAATAATTACAAAGTGAATTTTACAGGTGTTACAAGACTTTAGGGTGATTCTTACTCGAAGTGTTACCCAACTGAAAGGAGGATGTGTAATGAACGCTAAAGGGGGAGGGGGGAACAAAGGTCCCAACTACGACAGAATTTGATAGGATATACATTCTTAGGGAAGGCAAAGTACTTAATATCAGGTAAGCCCGTCCCAAGGAGAAGCCTAATCCTGATTCTGGCAAAGCTAAGAAATTTTGCACTATCTAAAGTAAAATCGACCTCCAGTAACTCCGCAAAGTCACTCACCATACGGTGAAAGACATCAACGCATCAAAGGTGGTGAGGAATACATTCTAGTCAAATCCAGAACCCCTCCTCCTTGATTGTAAAAACCGCACTGGAATGCACTAACCAAGGTGCAAAGGAGGTAGGAAGAGACACCAATGTTGAACCACACATCTTAAGAACTTTTGTCTCAAGCTAAGATAGAAGAAAATTTAAGAAGAAGCTTCTCCAGAGCGAAGTCATGGATTTCCAGACTACCGACTCAGGCTAGTAGGATGATAAATGTGCCCCGAGGCCTTTCTGAGTTAGATGGGAGGATAGTGAAGTAATAACGACACTAGAGGAGAAGAATTGAAGTTGATCACAAGCTATGTCGGAGGGTGGAATGATAACTGGGAAATGAGCAGATTGTCCTGCCATAACTTCATTACAAGAAGCCTTAATTGCTTGATGCTCTCCAAAGAATCTGCATATAGCCACAGAATGATTATGGGATTTACACTTAAAACAAACCCCATGATATTTACATTGAGCTTTGATATGCCCACGTAACCCACATTTATAGCATCTTCCTAATATGTCACAAAATTGAATAAGGGTAGACTCTCTTATTCTTTTTTGCCACCCGCCACTCTCCATCAACGTAGGGAGGATCAATGTTGTTAAGATTGTATTCCTCTGATGCCTCTGGACACCCCCCACTCCCAGCATCAATTGAAAGAAGAGGACTTGGAAAAGCAAGGACAGAGAAGCGAGTACTGGATAGATTATCACCCAAAAACGAAGAGTTTTTAACTGGTGCCAATATCAAGGGGAAAATCCAACAAAATCTCTGCATTTAATGTCTTCGAATAGAAGCCGCCTGACATGCAAACTCCATGATGAGAAGAGGCAGAGTCGTGCTCACAAAATCCCAAGGAATTAATTGAATCCACATACGACATAGATTTACACTCTAAGACAACTTGACAACGACTATTTGTCTCCCCAAAAGGCAGCCCAGAAGACTTTAGGGTCGGCACATTGGAATTCTCAAAAGTACTCAAAGGATAAGTAACCATGTCATTAAGACCAAAACTCTCCATGACCCCTCTCTCAATGAAGGCCTTGATTGAAAAATTAAAACTGGAGTAATTAAAGGTGGTAGGATTAATACTATTGATGGTCACCTCGAAATTATAGCCACCAACCCTCTCTCCCCGTAAATGCTAGCTGTTGTAGGGACAGGAGATCTTATGGGTCATTGTGCTTCCAGGATATGTTTTTTGTTGATAGGGCCCATCGAACGATTAGGATAATGTTAGGGTGATGTGCTCCATCGGAGCAGCTGAATCCCCTCCCTCGCTTAGAAAAAAGTTTAGCACAAAGTGGATTCTTTAGATGAGAGTCATCCAAGGCTATATCTAGATCGTCACGATTATCGATATTATTTAGTTTCGATCGATCATCAACCTGAGAGTCAGAAGGCTCCCCATAAAAATCAAAATCACTTAATAAGAGTATAATAGTAAGTTTCGACCAACTCGATGAGGCATGCCGACGGTTGCCAACAGGGGAAGGGGAATTTGCACCAAAACATTTGCTAACCTCTAACTCTAAAATTCCAAGCTTGTAAGAATTCTAAGGCTGGTACTCCTCACCACTTACTAAAGGGTCATCCCTGTACACTGGGAGCTTGTCCTTAGTTATCGAAGAATCAAACGAACTAGATTCTAACTTAGGAGGGCTCAGGAGATATACGAAGGTCCTTGACGGCGGTAGAAGCTATCGCCATCAAGCCGACCCCAAGGGCCCTGACACTAGGGGTGCTCACATCTAGTGAGCTAGAAGAGAAAGGAGATTTCCTTAGACCCAGAGATAGAGAAGAGAACTCCAGGAAGGATGGGTCAATCTTATGTTGAGGGAAATGTACATTATCAAAGTTCAAGGGTCCCCTTTGTCTCTTAATTTTTTCATCTATTCTTTGAATCTAGAGGGGGATTTGACCACACCTCCATAAATTAAAAGAAAAAAGGAAGGGAAAAGCACACCTGGAGGTCCTCAAGGATCAAAGGAACTTGGTAGGTGAAAACCGCCCCTAGACAGACAGAGAAGGAGCCAAGCTGTCAACATTGCACCTCCACGAAACGGAGAGACAAAACCTCGAGCTACGGCGAGCAAAACGCTCACACCAGAGAGGGCAACCTAGGGAAGGAGAAGTTTCTAGGAATGATCTTTTTAGGCACTAGCATTTGCCTCTAAAGAAATGTACACATACATCTTTGTCCCTGTTAAAAGTTCCTCATTTTCATCCCGAGGATCAAATGGGATGCTTGCTCACATTTTTTCGTTATTATGGGATAGATAGCTTTTTAACATTATCATCATGGCCATAGATGATATCCAATAGTTCATATAAAATCCAATTTATGTGTGAATAACAAACAAGTCGTGGACACCAACTTTATCAAGAGACATTTTTCTGATATGTTAATCTTTAACTTAACATACATCTTTGTCTTTATTAAAAGTTCCGTCGTTCTCAAGATCGAATGGGATGTTTGCTCATAATTTTTTGTTATTATGAGATAGATAATTTTTTAACATTATCATCATGACCATCTAATTTATGTGTGTATAACAAACAAGTTGTGGTGTCAATGTTATTAAGAGATATTTTTTTTGACATATTAATCCTTTACTTAATACACATCTTTATCCTTCTACAGTCATGGTGTAGTTGATCAAAATAAATCCAACGTAACCTCTCTTTTCAAATTTGGATCTCACGAACCATGACCAAAAAAATATAAAAGAGAATAGTTGTACTAATATATATATATATATATCATTGTCCTTATTGAAAGTACCTTAGCTTTGCCCCCCAGGATCAAATGGATGCTTACTCGCCATTTTCCGTTATTATGCTACCGTTAACTCAAATTTTTGTGAATAGGATAGATAGCGATGTGACGTGTGCGTCCGTATTTCGATATTCAAGCAAAACAGGGGCCACTGAGGATGATACCTTGGTTGGTCAACACGCTTTGCTCAATCCAAAAATTTAGGGTCGTAGGCTCTTGAAGGTGTAGTTGAACAAGTCCAACGACAAAACGTCAAACGTAGTATTGTCTCCAACTACTATTCTCGTGTTTGAGTCTAAAAATCTTGCGGTTCTTTGTAGACTTTCCTACGTAAATTCACCAAAAGTCCGTGAGCAACTCATGTTATCTGCTAGCGTCCTAGAGCTTACCGTCTACTTCTCGTTACAATGACTTGTTCCTGTATCACACATAGGCCATTTTTTTTTAAAAAAAAAAAAATATGAAAAATAAGTTACCTACCACATTATTGTTTTCGAATAAGATTGATTGTATTAAAATAAAAGGGGTTACAGCTGACCCACACCCCACATTTGCCTCTCTCTAGCACATGCGAATCTCAAAACATACAACAAAATCTGATCCCTCGCTAGTCCCTTGGGATAAAACCTCAAAAATCCGTTATTACAGAAATCAGAATAATACCACATGTATTACTTCACCCAAAACCAACATTGAATACCCATTCATAGCACAAGCTAAATTCCGGTCAAATAAAACCAAGATCCCCAAACCTTAATTAGCCCAAAACCCAATACTAAGCAGTAATTCCACTCCACTTTACCGGCCCACCACCCCCAATATCATTGCCCTCACATTGTTGTTTTTTTTATGAAATTGGTAGATCATTACCCACCCAATGTAGAGAGAGGAAGTATGCAATTAATCTAGAGAGAGAAACAAACCATCCCCCAATAAGTAATGTGATATAGACAGAGATAAGAGAGAGAGAGAGACAAAACAGGGACGACTAGAGAGAGAAACAATTTTCATTTATTTTAAAGCAAATAGAAAAATGTTGTACTGGACAGAGAAAGTACCTACTAATCTACATAGACAAACTGTCCTCGCTCCATTTGAATGGAAAAAGGATGACGTCCTTAAAATAGTGCGAGAAAGGGATAGAAAGTAGAGAGAGAAACCACCACGTACGGCCACACCCTGTAGATCTCGCTCGCTTACATACCCCCCTTCCTCCTCCACACATTGGATGGATCCATCCCCATGGCGGCAATCCTGGCACTGCGAGACACCGCCGGCGGTGGCGGTGGCGGCGGCCCTATCGACCTGCACTACTCGCCGGCGAAGGAGAAGGCTGGAAGGGGGGGTGTCGGGACCGGGGTGTCCGGCGGCGTAACTGGCCTCCTCGGCCTCTTCTTCCGGACGCCGGCGTCGGTTCTGCTGAGGAGGGCGAGGCAGCTGCTGTCTTATGTGTTCGCTAAGATTAAGAGGCCGCTGGTGTTCGCGTGCCTGGTGGTTGGGGTGTTCTTGGTGTTCGCTTGCCGGATTAGCTCGTTAATGGGGTGGGAGGACCGCCCCGGGGGCTTCGCTCCCGTCACTTCCGCTTCCAGGTTTGATCTGTTTTCTTCCTTTTATCCCTCACAAAAAAAGATGGGATTCTTATGTTGTTCTTGTATGGATGTATGTAATATGGCTTTTTTTAGCATAAGTGGGTTCTTTTTTCTGTAAGTTGAGATGCTTCGAATTTTTTTTGAGTGCCTTACTGCTTTAAATTTGGTAAGTCTGTTCAGGATGGTTTGTGGGTGCTTCATGGAATCCTTGTACCAAAGGGGAAACATTTGGATGTATGCTGAATCTTAATCTTTCTTTTGGCTCGTGTGGATTCAAGCAATCAATCAGAAGTTGTGTATTAGCTTTCAGGGTATCATCATAATTTGATAAGTCAGACGTTGCTAAAATACCGTCTGATTGTTAATGGCGATGACCATCAGCCCGTAGTTTGTATTCTTTTAATGCCTTAATCCTTGGGGAGGCGAAGGTGGCGATGATTGTGAAGGGGAAAGTTTTCTATTCGATTTTTTTCTAGAGAAAATGATTTGTCTTGCTTAGAAGGGCTTATTAGATTATGATGATGGATTTCACTAATTACCATATTTGGTGAATTTCTATAGTTAAGAAGTCTCAAGTTCATGGGATTATTGTCTTGGTCGATCCTTTGATTTAGTAGGTAATTATGGGATTTACTTTTGTCAGATGCACTGCTACAACTGAGAAGATTCTCACTTTCTAATCTTGTTACTCCATGGGCTGTATTGGTCGGTCATAAGTGGCAGATAGTTAAATAGACATGAATAACTGTGTTATAAATCTAATTATTATCTCCAATATAATTTTAATGGGATTTTATTGGTGGTTTTTTATCTTTGTGGCTGTCCAGAAAAATGTAGGACTCATTATGTGGATGCTTAAGGTTCTCTGTAACATGGTTGATGTCGAAGAGAGGCAGCGGACATGTCCCTAAATGGACTAATTGCCTTGCCATTTTACTTATGAATAATTTTTTATATTGCTTCTTATTGTACTTTCCAAGTATTCTTTATTTTCTCTGAAGTTAAAGCAAATTTTGGCATACACTAGTTCAGCATTTGCTTAAGTTATATTTTTTTTTGTTTTCCCAATTAATTGTGAAATTTGAACATGTGATTTATTTTCTAACATTAAATGCAGGAGTGGGTATACTGTACTTATCAATACTTGGAAGCGCAATTCTCTTCTCAAAAAAGCTGTTGCTCATTATGCCTCTTGTAGCCGGGTTGATGCAATACATGTAGTGTGGAGCGAGAGTGACCCACCATCATACAGTCTGAAGAATGATCTGAGGAAGCTTGTAGATTCGAAGTCCCAAAGTGCCTACAAACCTAATTTTAAGTTTGACCTAAACGAGGAAGATAATTTGAATAACAGATTTAAGCCAATCAAGGATCTTGTAAATGATGCAATTTTTTCAATTGATGATGATGTTATTGTCCCTTGTCGTACACTGGATTTTGCATTTACAGTATGGCAAAGTGCTCCAGATACAATGGTTGGATTTGTTCCTCGAATGCATTGGTTGGTTGAAGAAGTGAGCTTTCTAGTACTACAAAATTGGCTTCCTATACTTTCAGAAGCATATGCCCTGAATTGTGACTTTTAGAAGCATATATATATATATATATTTCTCTTATTGATTCAAGTTTACTTTCCTGTTTACAGAAAGGTGTGCCATACTATAATTATGGTAATTGGTGGTCAGTCTGGTGGACTGGTACATACAGCATGGTTCTATCAAAAGCAGCATTTTTTCACAGAAAATACTTGGATTTGTACACGTACAAGATGTCATCTTCCATTCGTGACTATGTAACTCGAGAAAGGTCGAGAAGAAAACAATTTGCATATGTTTTTCCGATATGAGATAACTTCCTGATATCTTTTCTGATTACAATATTTATTCCTGCAGAAACTGTGAAGACATTGCAATGTCACTGCTTGTCTCTAATGCAACTGGTGCTTCTCCTATTTGGGTTAAAGGTCAGTCCATGCTTTTCCGCTTATTGGAATATATTTAGCATCACTTTACTGTTGAATATATTTGAGCCAATTTCAATAAATAGACTAAGAAATGTGACACTGATATTGAAAACTAGTGATTTTTTTATAATCAAATATAGTGATGTTAAGTTCAAGCTTTAGTCACTGTAATTCACATGGTGTTTGTCATGTAGAAAATTTTATTCCCACAATCTCGGTACTGTTACTTGAAGCACTAAGATACAAAGATCCAAACCTCTTGTTTTAAGCCTAACAATGGATCTAGGAAGCATGAACACTCTGTAGAATAAATGTCGGAGTACACATTTTTTTTAGCAGTCAGAAAGGTGAACTATGTTAAAATATAAAAACAGTACAAAAGGGAAACAAAAAACCCAGACACCTGTTGGACATGGATATGGACACAGCTCCGATATGTTGGCTAGCATGTCCCATATTTTCTATTTGTTTTTTATTTTACTGGACATGGCATGGACATGCCAGGACATTTCCTGGACACACTATGATCATTTTCAAGTTTGTAAAGGAATTAAAATGCTTCCGCCTAGATATATATTCGGTTGTCTTTTGCATACTTGTTCGTTTTGGTGCCGCCTTTTGAACTATTTAATAAGGAAATTGACTGAGCTTTAATTTTTTCAATAGAAAGTTAAACAAATACACTTGCTAATTTGGCAATGTTATTTTCAAGTTAAACAAATACACTTGCTAATTTGGCAATGTTATTTCTAAATGTTCTTGTGACAATCTGTGTTTCTGATAATACTATTCTTTTTTGACAATCTAAATATTAAACCTTGAATAAATTGCATAGTTCCTCTAAATATTACCAATCAATTTTGTCCTATAATAGTTCCCCCTAAATATTTGCTGACCAGTGACTTCCTTCTCTTTTCCTATTTTTGATTATTTTTGTAGAAAATGAATATTGTGACTTGATAAATAAAGAATACATCCGTGTCACAATTCTTTAAAAATTCTATAAGAAACCATGCGAAGTAAATAAAAACATATGTATAATAGACAACAATGGTCACTCAAAAAAAGTAGTGCACAACAATGCAGCATGGAAACAAATTATCAACTAAAAAAAATGTAACAAAGCATATAGTTTAAAAGATGAAAAAACATCTACCTTAGAACTTGGAAGACAGCAATCAACATCCATCATTTTTTTAAAGTTTTGCCTTTGGATATAGCTATCAAGCTTTGAGCTACTCAATAGGAGGAGGTCATATTAACCAGAAAAGTGCCAACAGCTATCTGAACTTTACATCCGTTTGAGATAAAGAGGACATTGGGGATGAAAAGGAAGGAGAGTTGTATTTTAGTTGGAAAAATGGTCAGACACTAAATTGCAAGATCATAAACTGTGTTTATCCCTCATGCTCCAAAGTGGGTTATTGGATTACGACATTCCTGCTTATCTGAATTCCACTCAATGTGAACTAGGTGGCTTTGTGTAACTAGCAACTAGTTGGCCATTTAGTTTGTCTTGGTAACCTGAAAACCTTGGAAACAAAGTGTCTGTGAGATTGCATTGGAGTGCTAGATGATGAAATTAATCAAATCATCAAGATGATAGAAAAGCAGTGCAAAATTTGCAATTACCTTTTTTTTTGGTTTACCTGCTGATGAGGGCCAAGTGCCTCCAAATTTATGTTGATTTTAATAAAATCCATAAATGGAGTAAGAATATAGTAGGGGTGTCTATTGAGACCCCACCTTCTAACTACCCAAAGCTTTCTATTTAATCAATTTAAGTTTTTAAAGGACATTTTTCTAAAATTCAGTTTGATTTTTGTGGATTGCAGGAAAAATATATGAGATTGGGTCCTCTGGCATCAGCAGCTTAAATGGACATACTAAGAGAAGAACTAAATGTCTCAACGACTTCATTCATCTCTACGGGATCATGCCTCTATCACCAACCCACTTTAAGGCTGTAGATTCAATCGGTGAATGGTTCTGGTAACACCCCAGCATTGTAGCTTGACCACTCATGGGTCATTACTACTGCAGGTAGAGGGCATCACAATCTCATTCCAATCATGTGATGCTTGCAACTTTTCAACAGAAATTATGGTGATATTAATTTCAACTGAAGCGTTTGTTATGCTTCTATTGTCTGTGCATTGCATATAATTTGTATCACTATTGTTTGTAATATTTGAGAACATACGGTTGTTATGAATTGTTTATTTCTATTATTTTGCTTACATAAAATGACTCACAACTAGAAGTTTCCATTCAATTTTCAAATTTTGGCGAATTTCTTATGTTTACTAAAGCATAGCTTTAAGTTTTCAATCAATCTCCAATTATCAACCTAATACATAGCAAATGTATATCGTTTAATGTAACGATCCTCATCTCATTTTACAAACACAAACACCCGACATAGCCATAGCCTCTTCTCTCCCCATCCTTGTTGCCACTGTGCCTCCTTCGTTTCGTTATTCAGCCTCTACCATCGAGCCTCCTCCATTGAAGGTGGGGACCAACAAGAAGTATGCCAGTGGTGAACTTGGATGAGGATGTTGATGTGGATGAAGATACTGATGAGGGATCATCTAGTGTGAGCTCCCGTTGATGACTTTGAAGTGGATGACTTCGTGAATGAGAGAGAAGATGTAGGTAGAGAAGCACTAATACAAGGATAAGCTGAGAATGATCCTAAGAATTTCCCAAATGACATGTTCGATATTAATGAAGCTGAATTGGATGGAGATGATGCCTATGTTCAGTTTGATGACACCTACCACAGTATATTATTGTCTTTTGAGGGTGACTATGATTCTGATGTAGAGTCAAAGTAGATTAAAACTAACATGGAGGATACTTTGTGCGGATATAGTTAGGAAAATTTCTTGTAAAATTTTAATGAGGATATTTAATGAGGACATAATAAAGAACAATCCTCATAAATTTTTAGTGAGGATTTAACGATGATATATTCTCTTAAAATCTTTGTTAATTTTCTAAAACAGATTAATCTTGTCATGTTCTCGCTAAATTATCCTCATGATAGTATCTTAAAATTCTATCGCACGATCTTCTCTTTCTTTTTTTTCTAATTATTTATCTCCACCTTTTCTCCCTCTTATGCCTCCACCTTTGCTTCCCCATGCCTCCCTCAACCTCGTTGTGTGCCTTCTCCCTCCTACCCTCTACTTCCTTGTGCGCTTTTTCTTCCTCAGTCTCTCCATCCTATCCTTTGTGGTGCTCGCGACTCCGCCACCTCCTCCTACCCTCTTGCTCCTCTTGGCACCCTAGTTGTGCTTCTTCCTATGCCTCCTGCTTTGGTTGTGATTGTGGAAGCTATTTGATAGGTAAAACTTTATGTCATCGTGGGGGAACCAAATAGGATTGTTCACAACTTTTGTTAGTATCCTACCATAAGTGTAATAGTTTACACTTTGCAGCGAAAACAAGAAGATACATGGCAATCCTCTTTTGTAGCTTCAGAAATAAATCTACACTACTGAATCTCAGCAGGGAATTGAATTCTGGATTTATAAAATAAGTAACTAAAACATTGGACATTATTTTCAGAAATCTTGAGCAAGTTAAACTTTCCATGTTGTGCATTTCTATGGCTATATGTTGGTTTTTCAGTTGACAAAGGTGCATTAGACTGCCACAAGGCCCATGACTAACAAAATTATTATATTCATTAATTTCAAATTTGAACCATTTTCTTTTAAAATTTTTAATTTTGCACATACGCGGACTAAGAAGGACAAACTTGTGAACATGCTCCATTTTAATTAGTCAACATTAACATAAAGCAAGTTGGTCTAATAGATGTCCTTTAAAATTTTCCCTTTAGTTTGATTGGTACCCTTTTATCAACTTAAACCCTGTAATTATTTCTTCATTTTATCCATTTTGCTTTGATCCTATGGGCTACATTCTCTTTGATATCTCCATCTTCGCTATGTGAAACCTAAA
This sequence comes from Posidonia australis, assembly GCA_024699735.1. Classification (NCBI taxonomy): domain Eukaryota; kingdom Viridiplantae; phylum Streptophyta; class Magnoliopsida; order Alismatales; family Posidoniaceae; genus Posidonia; species Posidonia australis. Next base: position 10,735 of record JAMKQA010089975.1, read on the forward strand.
TATCTAAATCTATTGCTTTTAGGAATTCTTAATTTCCCCCAGTATTGAATTTAAATACTTTGTTGTGAGGTACTTCTCCACAATTCTAACTTAAAATTAATTCCACTTGTTTCATCAATTAGAACCATTATTTCCACAAATAACATGCACCATGGGACCTTGTTTTGAATCAGAGCTGAACAACAATACATCCAATTGGTATCCCTCTCTTTACCGTAGACTCATGTAAAGATCCATTATCTTCTCTCTGTACGTTTTTTTCAATTGTTTAAGTGGGTATATTACTTTCATTTTTTATCATTCACGACATAATGCCCAATTGATTATCACTTATTGTGGTTTCATGCCTTCAGCAATGTTCAACTTCTCGATTCCAAAATCTCATCGTATTACACATTAATTGGATACCCTTGCCCAATTGTTGTTGCAAATTTTAATATCATCCTGTGGCTTTGTTCATATGTATATGTATCAAAATGCTCTTAGTCCACATATTTGACAACAAACGTAGAACATACCTAATAATAGATATATGCACAAATAACATAGAACATACCTAATAATAAATGGATGATTATGTACTTAATACTACTTGTTGAAATGTTTGAACAGCTATACCTTTAATTATGTTTGAATATCTATACCTTTAATTATTCTTGACATTTTTGTAGTGTTATGTTTATTCTTTTTAAATACTCTAGAATATGTGTACTTGCTTATTGTGCTATATTATTTTACTTTATAATAGATCAAACAATAGGATATTTAAAAATCAATTGCATAATATATTAAGATGCACTATACACATACGAGCACTATAATAAATCACATATTAGAGGTCAGTTATGTATCTTTGGTACATTGAGTGTGTGTGTGTGTGTTCCACATGAAAGGATTTCATCACTTTTCATGTGATTTTCTAAGTGTTGTGGAGGGATTTTATCACCTCTTACATCGGTGCACGTTTTTCTTTTTCTTTTTTGTGTAGATGTGTTTTCTTAGGGGGGGGGTGTTATTAGAGGTTAGAATTTAGAAATTAGGATTAGGATTTAAATATTTAAATCATATTTAAACTAATTAAAATGCCTATCATTAAGAGTGTGGTCGCTCACTCATTGAGAATGACATTAATTCCTAAAAATTACACATAACTTATGCAACTATCATACAAGCGACGATGAAAGTGAAAATAAAAATCAAAGTATCCTAAAATTCTAATCATGCATCATTCATCATTATAGACAAATTTGCATACACACACAGAGTTAAGAAAGGCGAAAGAGTCATTGTGACTAGGTTGCAAGAATTACATAAAGTTATGTATATATGTAGGCTAATTTTCTAATAAGATCCAACCTTAAATAGCATAAGTAGGGCCCTTAATCTAGTTTGTTTGTTTTTAATCTGACGATTTTTGTTGTTTCTATTTTATTAATTATTTTATTCATTTTTCAGATTGAAATTTGATTCTATCCCATATTGTTAGCAAATGAAGTGGGTAAATTGTGGGTAGTTTCCTTTTTTTTGAAAGATTACTTGATTTAATATCCCTTAATTTTCATGTGTAGTTATGAAAGTTTTTAAACTGTCTTGAATTATAATTTTGATTAGATGTATCTCCATCACTCCCTGTTGTTATTCTCGTGTTTAGATTCGAAAACGTTGTCGATGGAAGATGTTGTTGGCTATTAGTCTCGACGATAACTATCAACGATCTCGAAAGCGGTAAGTTTCTCACTTTTTTTTGTGAAATTGTATCTGGAAACGGATTCCGTTATGAAATCTTATGTATGCTGACCTCGTTTGTGTGTTTGATCTTGCATGGTAATCTGAAATAGTAGTTTATTCTATGCATTGTAGAGTCGAACTTGGAGTATGTAGTTTTGCAGTGTTTGTATTTTGAATAAGTACTGATACATTTAATTGATGGTTCTAACATATTTGTTTATGTTGATCTAATGTTTTTGTAAAGTTGCTTGTTTATTAATTGATATATGAGTAATGAATTTTTTCATAAATCAAACAGCATGTAATTCTATATTCACTGTACCTTCAGTAATTACTGATTACTAAATACTTAAGTCCACAAATTTGGTTGAATAATGATATTTCCATAATTACAGAACAAAGTTATAGTAGTTTTTTTAATCTCAATTTGTTTTATATTTTTTTCATCAAAATTGTATTTTTTTCATCTAATCTATAGATGTTTTTTCTTTAACATGTTATTATTATTTTTTCCATGAAATCATTAATATAAAAATCAATTAAGTTTTACATACTTTATGTAAGAAATATTTTTTATTATTCATTTAAGTTATAATGATATTAGAGTACATTACTGAATTTAATGTCTTACTATAGTGTTTCAATATTGACAATAGAGTATGCCTAATGAGTTTAAAAAAAATTCTAAAGGTTCATATGTTTTATTTTAAGAATAACATCAAACACAATTGCAACAACAAAGAGGAAAAAGGTCATTCTCGAATTTGAAAATCGACAACATTTTTAGATTATATTCCGATATATCGACATTGAAGCTCAGATGTAACATAATAATGGAATGCATTTAATTGTTTCAGTATATACTAAATTTTCTATGATACTATGACACATTAGCAATTGATTATGGATCGTATCTATTTTGGTAAATATTGAAAACAAATTCGTATGTATTTTTTATTGAAAATGACGATATACATCCTTTCTTATTTTTAAGTGGAATGAATGAAGAAACTTTTTAAAGAAATATAACAATAACTCATTGTTTTGTGTAGATTGGAAGATAATCTTTGTTGTTGATTACTCTTAATGAGATTTAGATAGTAATGATTTACGAGATTTTTGTAATAAAAGTCTGTCATACTGGCAAAAGTTTGATTTCACATTCAACATTATACCACTCTAATATTACAAATTGGAATGTTGTTATATAAAACTATTTTGATACAAAAATACATTCTAATCTACACTAGAGTTGTACTTTTCCTCCTTTTCTTTTAGTATTTATAGAAAAAATAGATAACCAATATATTAAGATAAAAATTAAAATTTGAATGAAAAAGAGAGGGATTTTTGCAATTTTGAGAAAGGCAAATAGCCTTTAGCAGTTTGGTTGGGTCAGACTTCTCGAGCTACCTTAAAACTTAGTGCCGTGAGTTTTTAGGAGATTCACTATTTGAAAGATACGCTTATTTTTCCATTATACATTCTAAGATTTATAAATTGAAATGTAGTTACATGAAATTATTTTGATACATGAGTACAATCTAATCTACATCAGAATTGTTGTTTTCTATAATAACTCTATTGCGAAGTTTGTTCTGACTACGTCATATTATTTGCTTAAATAGCATTTTTTTCTTTCCTCCTTTTCTTTTCAGTATTTACTGAATTTGAAAGAATATAATATTTTAATAGTTAGGAACAATAAACAACCACTTTTCAATACAATAAAAGTATATTCTTGAAATTTACTGAATTTGGAATCAATAAATCAAAACATAGATCAATAGAAGTTCCCAACTCAATAACATAAAACTCAAATTTCCATAAATAAAATCTGTATTTACTGAAAAACTAGATAACCAAAGAAACAATGTTGTCGTGGACTCCTCTTGCCAGAGTGTGTATGAAATTGAATTCTCCATACGAAAAAACGATTATCTGTCACGTCCCAAATTTTCCATAATAATTTAAACAAATTAAATTACAGGAAAACTAAGCTAAACAGTAAAATATCTAACCACCAGGAACCTGTGTGTGTGGCTAGCAGACTCCAGACTATATGCACTACGCTAGACCAATCGCATGTCTGCACCTACGGACAAAACCACAAGGAAAACGCATGACTGACCAAAGTCACCCAGTACGTACCGCACGAAAACCACAGAAAACAAAACCATAATTAATTTTCCTTTTAAATTCCTTTCGCAAACTCTATTCTCAAAACCTCAGAAACGAGGCCCACACTGGCCAAAACCACAAACCAGGGCTAGTAGAGCCCAAAACCACAAGTAAAGGCCCTCAATGGCCAAAACCACACACAGTGAGTTAGGAAGCCCAGCGCTAGGCAACCAAACTTTGGCCACACGCAGTCCACTGAGGAGCGACCCCAGCATTCTGCACTACCACGGTGAAACCACCCTGTGCAGGAGCGACCACCGTCCCACGATTCCCCTCTCTCAAGAGAACCCTCAGAAGCCAACCCCTCCCTGGGAAGGTTGTCCTGTCTCTCAGGACGCTACCAACTACGAGGCACGTGTCCCACCTGTTAGGAATATATCTGGTTATTTTGATGATTATACAAATTGCAATTAAATTGTTGTAAACTAATACTTAGAAAAAGGATTAAAGATGTTAATGACAAAAATCATATATTACTTAAGATTCTCAGTTCATAACAAAAACGGCATACCAAAGGTATTTCGACATACCGAATCAGGGAAAAACGGATCATGAGTCAGAAGAAACGGTACACTCATCAACCTTCCGTTTCCATAAAGAGAAAAGCAAATCGGCATACCGAAGGAAAAACGACATACCGAATCAGAAGAAAACGGAACATGCGTCGGAGTTCCGAAGAGCTGAGGAATCAAAGGAAAATGCAGAAATGGCATACCGATGGAAAACGGCATACCGTTTCAGGAGAAATCGGT
>JAMKQA010089976.1:0-15225 GCA_024699735.1 Posidonia australis
CCCAGGCCATGGGCCGTGCCGGGCCCAGGGTCTGGTGCACCCGGCCCGGGCCCGGCCGGGCCGGCCCGGCTCGATTTCCATGTCTAGAGACACAGATGTAGTAAAGGTTGTGTTGGGGTGCAGCTAATTCATCTTGTGTATTAAGTAGTTGCCCCTTTTTCTTTAAAAAAACAACATTACAAGTTCTTATAGACAAAACTTAAAAGTTGAGGGCAATCTAAATCATCCACCTATTTAAATTTCAAATTTAGTGCACCTTTTAGTCTGTAACAGCAATAGATGCAGTTGCAATAACTTATTTTGAATTCATTCTTATGAAAGAAAGTTATTACATGTCTTCCAAACCCTTTTTTATAAAAGATCTCCCTCCAAGCCATACATACGACCTTCATGTTGTGGGGTCTAGAGCTAGTAAGCAAATAACAAATCTATGGGTCTTTGAACCCAAGTATCCAGGAACGCATCAGCCAAACTGGTCCGTGAATATATTCTAACTGCTGAACTAGGCGCAAAAAACCAACCAGGCTGACTCAATATTTGGAGGACCCCTTGCCTGAACCCATACGTGTTTCCGTGGGCCTTAGTGTTTTCAACCACTACAAGATCAACAATGCCATGAGCTTCAATCATTGATGATCTTTGTCAAGTGCTTCAACAAAAATCTCAAGACATTTTAAATGCTGAGTTTGGTATTTTCCACCACACTACTCATTAAAAAGTTAAGAGAATGTAGTTGAGATTCTTTACTTGAGGATGCAAAATTATCTTGTGGTTGAGTATTTCTTGCAGATGTTTGGTTGTTTATATTGAAAATGGAATTGCCAAGAATGTTAGTACTAATACACTTATCTGTCTAAGTGAAAGGCTTAATTTTGTTGAAAATTATAGTTAAAATTTTAGTGTTATTTTATGTAAATATCTATGTTACTAATGATTGGATATCTTTTTTGGTATTTTACAAAGACTAAATTATATTTTTGGGTTGGTTTTGTAAATATCCATGTTTTGTAACAATTGGAAATATTTGTTGGTACTTTATAATGATTAAAGTTGTCTTTTGTGATTATTTTTGTAAATATCCTTGTTATTCTGGATATTTTTTGGGTATTTTAATGGAAAAGAGAAAGAATACCAGATTTTGTTTCTAAATTTTTTCTTCTTTTATTAAGTTAGCTTTTATTTTTATTTTTTTAGGAGCATATACAATGCAAAGAGTCGCCCCCAATGGTTCAATTTTTGGCTTTGCCATTGGACCCCCTCCCACTAGTTGTTCCTTTTACCAATATCAACAAAAACATAGAGAAGAAAAAATTATAAATTCCATGACTACACCTTGCATAGTGCTTGTTTTCGCCAAATATGTCATCAATTTAACAACCCAAGAACTATATATATACTAAAATCAACATATGAAAAAATTCTGACGCCCAAAATTGTTGCATGTTATATCTTGATTTCAATGAAGAGTTTAGTTTTTTCTCCACAACCTGAAATCAAAGACAAAAAAAAGCTTCTTACAGAAAAAAGGCCCTTGTTGATTTGTGTCTTGGTTACGTAAATAAAGCAAATCCTACAAGAAAAGTCCCCCAGAAAAAGGTCCTACCTATTCAAATCTTATCCACTCAATCCATTGACTCTGATCCAGTCGCGACTGCTTCAGCCTTGGAGGGATCAGATTACCCATTTTCGGGACAGAAAGAGGGAGACAAGAAAGTTAGATTGGGGTTTCTGGATTTTCTTGCATGGGGAAGATCCCAACATGGGATTAGGTTGGGAATTTTACAAAATAGATCTAGTTTTGTTTTTTCAGTTTTATAAGTTAAGTTTTTAAGACTACTTAAATTTTAAATAGGTGTGGCTATTACCTTTGGTACTTCTGCACTTCTACTGCTCTTTTTGCAAGTTCTACTCAATTTGCCTTTTGACATTGCAGATCCACGTTTCTGCATCTGAGTGCCTCTTGGATATTATTGAGCTGTATAAAGAACTTGTTCCTTTGGAAGAAAGAAAAGATGTCTTGTACAAGGATGAGGTCATCGAGCTCTGTGAAATGGAAAAGAATGAGCAGGCCAGGTCGTTGCTTAAAAGGTCCATTGCCGTCATGGAAGTAATTAAGAAGAACTAGAAGGTACAGCTAGAGGGACATGTGGACATGCTGTTCTCTTCTTGTCTTCTATCTTGTGAGCCTGATGATGAGATGGTCATTTCACTAGTTTCACATGGAAATGCTTCTCCGTGATGGTAAAAGTCATAACCGATGGCAACAGCCAAAAGTGGTATTACATCATTGACTAATAGAAGCTATATGGTATTCTTCATGGAGCGTGTGGTCCAGGGTGGATTCGTCCTGGAACTAATTACTGAGTTGATGAGTTTAGTCTTCGGATGTGTTGTTGCTCATATCAGTAACTCAGTTGTCAGTCAAAAATATTCCTCTCCTGTATCTAATTTACTAATAATTAATTTACGAAACTCCTATTTGTTGCCCATCAGGAGTGAATAATGAAACTTTTTCATGTGTTTTGCTGAGTGTGATTCAAATACATCCAAATAGTGTAGCTGATAGGTTATCGAAGCAGTGTCTTGCCTGGATTAATGACTAATAAATATTATGAGAATTCTTATTTTTGTATACTTTTTAAAGTATGCTTCATGTTGATAGTCCTGGTGTTCCTCTACTATTGCTTTTGGAGTGATAAGAGGTGACTTTGCGAACATGTATGCTGTTGCAAATTAATCAGAATCTTATAATGATTTAACAAAAAAGCTACGTTAGAAGTTAGAAATCTGAATGTTCCCCGTTTTGTCATTATTATAAATGCATTTTGTTCTTGGGATCTAAGGAGGCAAAGGAGATTTTGACTGAATAACGGAGATAATCTGATGGCCCTTCGCGTTTTGTGATTGCTCTTAAACCCTCTGCAATTCTGCTTAGTTTGTAGTGAAGCACTTATGTATGTAGTACTTGATTATTGATGTGGGTGGACTGTGAATCTTCGATCCATCTTGGGATGCATGCCATGTATTCTAGGGGTCTAACTCGACCCCCTCTCTCAAGCCCCTTGGATGGATGCTACATGCACATCACCTACGGGGAGGGACAAGGATGGCCAGTGGTGTTGAGGAAGTTAGGAAGAGCACAAGAGCACTGCTCAAGCACCAACATAGGGAAATTGTTGCATGAATTTTTAAAATTCGGGTAGCATTCATCAGGTCGACTTAGGATTCGTTTGATAATGATTATTAGAATCAGTTTATGAAAAAAAGACGTTTATTCTTGAAAAATTAAATCAAATAGTTTTTTTTACGTTAAATTATTTTAATTTGTCAGTTTTTTTGTTTGTGCATAAAAACTTTTAAATAATAAAAGACTGTGAAGATTAATTTTTTGAAAGACGTTGTTTACGAGAATAATCTATTTTTCCATTAACATTACCAAACATAACTTAAGTCTATTGATTTTGAGTAGTATCTAATAAAGGTGGATGGTTTACTCTAGTGCCTCCAAAAACGGTTGGCGAACTATCTTTCCTCTTATGTTAGCAATCAAGAAAGAGTTATCTTTCCTCTTATGTTAGCAATCAAGAAAGAGTAGCTTTGGGTGAAAAGAACCAGTTGGTGGTAGGTGATCGATGGGAGACGATTGCTCGATGGGAGAAACTTGCTCCAACGGGATTTGATTGGTCGACTACCAAACAACTTACAACCAAAGAGGTCACATTACGTACAAAATCATGAACAACACTAAGATCATTATTAAAGGTATATATGGGTCTAGATTGACTCAATCAAATCAATTCAACCTATGTAAGTTGGGTTGGATTGGATTTTTTATATCATAGGTTAGATGTGAGTTAAAAAATCTTAAATCTGAATTTTCTATTTGGGTATAGATTCTAAAGATGAGTTACCCAATCTAATATGAAATTAGAAGGTATATATATAATTAATTATTTATAAAATCCTAATCTCTTTTTTCTATAATTTCATCTCTTATTCGCTTCACCCAATTTTCCTCCATTCATTTGTCGCCTGCTCCATATTGGTATCTTCTAATTTTTACCTATTCTATCTTTTGATTTTGTCTCTCTCTCATCTCACATTGCACTTTGCTATAAATTATTTATAAACTTCAAAGTGTTAATTTATATTATTCAAGAAATACTGACAGATCATGTCTTTATCTACAACATAACCATATTGTTCACCATTTTATGTTTATTATTAGTGTTGTATTTTTTTTGTACGAGGGTGCATTTTTTGTATAGACGTTTGTAGGGAAGAATCCTAGTAGGTGTATAAGTTAGACAATAATAGAATCGTTGGATGTATTTAACGGTTGCAATTTTTCACAATACCCGAACATCCACGCCTCTTTATCTCCTTACTCTCCTTGACAATGGTCGACAACATGTAGCGGCGACAATAAGTGAAGAAGGAAGTAAGGCTAATGGTTGTTGCGACAGAAGTGGAGGAGCCACAAGATATACGAGGGGAGGCCCATGGTATACGAGGTGGTGGTGAGGAGAGAGGGGTCCCAGCAAACCAAATGTGCAGTGGGGAGGCCCACGGTACAAGATGCATAGTAGGGAGGAGGCGAATCGATAACAAAAGATCGTCTAGAAGAAGACGTCCGATCAAAAAGAGATCACAGAGACCACCCAGAGATGATGAAAATGGAAGAAACGAAGATCACCTAGACGCCTGATCGAGAAGAAACGATTGGTTTGATCATGGACGGGAATATCCTGTAAGCACCTACAGGTGCATTATCATGTTTATACAATATGTTATACATGTGATCTTTAGCTTTTAATACGTGCACGTAAAACTCAAAAATCAATCCGACCTAATCCAAAATTTATGAGTTAGGTTGGACTCAGATAGTTTGAAGTTAGGATGGATATAAGTCAAAAATTATCTAATTTGAATAATTTGAGTTAGATTATTGAGACAATCCATGTATATCCCTCATCATTACAACTAACAATATCATATTGTTTTCGTTTATTGGGTGGTAGCGCAGGTGCCGAGCAGTGCCCCCGCCAGCAACAAAATGCAGGTTTGAATCCTTTCGAAGGCATACGTTGAAACTAATCGCCAGAAAATAGTATGAGCAGACATGCGAACCCACGACAGAGACATGGAATGGGAACTCTGACCGCTCTGGTGTCCTTGTTTGGACTTAGATCATGTTGTTTTCAGAACAACTCATGGTATATAAGAATTCACAGTCGCCACAATCCATGGACCAAACAACCACACCTCCCACTTATCATGATAAAAAACCCACTTTTCTCTACCACATTTTCTGACGGTTAGAATGCAATGCTTACTCACCTTTTCATGATAAAAATAGAACCCACTTTCTTTCACCTCCCAAACAACCAACATGGCACTCAAGATTTACCACATTTCTCTTAATAAAAACCTTTGAATTAGTTGCCAACATAATTTTGTTTAAAGCGTTTTCCAGCCATATTGGTAGGCCATGAGGTTACTAAGGGCTAGTCAATTCCATGACTATATTATCTCTACGAACTACTTACATATCAAATCAAAAAAGTCACTGTTACAAATATAATTCACAAAATTCATGTTCCAACGATACTTCCAATGGTATGGTTCGACTACAGGATTAAGCTTCGAGTAATTATTCATATATGCATATTGTCAACTCATTTCATGCTTATTAAGGATCTATGTTACCCGAACATAGCTAGAGCAGCACTTTGAAGTATCCGATACGGATTTTACATTGAAAGTGGAAGTGTCCGGTCCGATGCATTATCTAGCTTAAACTATATGGGTGACATAGATAAGGAATTGAGGATACATACATACATTGGTTAAAAAGGAATTATAAATAATTAATACACATTGTAGTTTCACATATAAGAATATAGATATACACTGCTTTACAAGAATCCAGTAACACCAACCTAGAGATTGAGTCCAGTGCAATCTCAGCTTAATTCCTCTTTCAGTTATAGCTTACTTCTAGTTCTACCAAAGTACTTGAAATAATGCACCTTAATTTGAAGCTCTGGATCGCTTAACAGGAGCCCTTAATGAAGATAGATATGCTGTGTCTTGCTTCTCTATGCCATCAAAAAGATAGCTAAAAGGAGGCATCATTATGTACCTTCCAGAACCTGGGTCTATCCTCAATTTTCCATCTTCCCATACAATTCTTCCTCTTGAAATAGTAATTTCAACTTTCCCCTGCACAGAGAACAAAGAGGTTAACATGAGAAGGGAAAAAAAACATTGAAAGGATTCGTACTCTTTTTCTCTCTCCTTTTTTTTTGGACAGTGAAAGGATTAGTATCTAAGAAGCTGAGATACAAGCATATATTTCCTAAAAAGCTGCACCAATAGAACTGTTTATACTACAGTGTAAATCAAAAAATTAGTACATAAATAGATAGGGACTCTCAATTTTTATATTTAAAATGAAATTGTATGGAATACTGCATTACCTTCCCTTTCCTTCCCTCGTAAACATTTGTATCAGACCTTGAGTGGTGGGAATCTGCACTAATCTTAAAAGTTGAGTTAGGATTTAGTATAATGACATCCGCATCAGAACCTGGTAGTATCGCTCCTTTCTTTGGGTAAATATTGAACACCTGAGCACTGGAAAATAACACAACTAGATGGTCATACATGAAATCATGGATGATAGGCTATCAATATCTGAATTTCTAGAACCTTATAACCCAAAGGCCACAAATTAACGCTTCATCATTGAGAACTTACCACTCAGTGCTTGTTACGCGCACATAATCGGTAACAGATATTTTGCCGGATTCCTGCATCAAAGTTCAAATAATAAAAGTCAGATCCTACAGCTAAACAAATTTTCTGGTAGCAGTCATAGTCAACCATGGCTTACCACCATCAGATCCCAAACCATATGCATTCTTTCCTCAATACCTTCATTTACATGATGTGGAGGCTTAGTATGCAGAACAAATCAAGAAATAAAGATATGGAAAAGCCAAGGAATGTCAAAATACCATTGACGCCATTTGGTATTTTTCGGAAATCATCAAGACCAAAAGCCTTCTGAGTGGAGTTGAATGTACAATGATCAGTTCCAACAATCTGGAAAAGATGGAAGACCATAACTTCAGTTAAAGAGGTAAGAAGTCAGCAAAAATGAAATAGATGCTTCAGAATGCAACAGACACAAATGTCATTGAACTTAAGTAGTGTACATTGTAGTCATTAGAAGAAGAAAAACAAAGGAAACCTGCAAAATTCCTGAAGAAAGGGCAGCTTGAAGAGCCTTATCATGACCCGATGCCCTTATGGGGGGACTCATCACATATCTAGATGTAAACCAAAAAGTAATGTTTGAATATTTCATATGCCATCAGTGTAGATGGAGCTGAAAGGACTTTGGTGCTCACTTGGATGCAATTGTAAAATCAGTATCCCAAAGCCATGAATCATCAAGACTTAGTCCAGAAACAACAGGTTCTCCAATGACTCGCTGTCCTGGAATTTAAATTAAAAAAAAGTCTTAACCGATTGTTTTATTATTAGCACCATGACACCTTCATAGCATTTTCAAACTATTCTTAAATTAAAGTTTGAGTAACATTGAGAAACTAGCAAGTTCAATTCTCTATTAGTTTCAATTTTCAGTATTTAAATTTTGCATGAGTATTAAAATTACTCCTAGATTGAGAAATGATGGTTGTCTATTGCGAGACCACAATGGTGTTGAGATTTGTAGTATGATATAGCCTATGAAAATTGCGATCACATGATTCACAACATTTTTACATTATTATGCTATATGTACATTACATTGTGCATATATGAGGGAATGAAACTAGCAATTAAGAGACCTGATTTTTTCGCATTTGCTATTTCCTGCATTGCGTCCATGCTCATCACATGGACAATATAGAGAGGTGTATTCACAAAATTAGCCAGCCGAATGGCACGAGCAGTTGCTTCTCCTTCTAGCTGCATGAAGATAATACATTAAGTTAATTGCATTATAGAAAAACATGCATCCACCAAAGCCTACTAAAACGTGCATGTAACTCCTGTATTATTATTTTGAGTAAAAGTGTAAAACCTACAGAAGCAATACAAAGGAAGATCAAGCATGAGAAACCATAATCAATTGTGATAAAGCTCAGTAGTAAATAAAGGGGATAATGTGGCAAGTAGCACAAAGAAGTATGGCATGTCCATAGATTGGACAGAATTGCTGATATTTTGGCATCCACATCGCATGAAGTACAACAGTAAAGACATGAAGATAATTGATGATCACACGCATCACAAGATGTTTGGATGACATGGACTCTGATTAGTGGCAATAAGGATAAGAGTGTCACACATACATATTTTACAAACAGGAAGTAGAAACTGTGAACATACATCAAAATAAAATAAGCAATACAGCCATACTGAGCATATCTGATGCATATGAGATAAGACTATCAAATTACCAGAGGAGGCCTAGAAAGTGCATGTCCTTCGGGGCCAGTTATGCCGAGATCTATCATCCTTTTCTGCCCTTCAGCAACAGCATCTCCATTTTCAGCATGAACCATAGCTAAGGCACCAAGAGATTTGCATTTCTCCAAGCCATGTAACAAAAGCTCATCAGAAATCATAAATGATCCTTTATATGCCAGGAAAAACTTGAAAGAGTTGATTCCTGCCAACAGGATGAACTAATATTAGTATGACAGGGAAAATGAACTATGGTGCCACATAACAATAGTAAAACACTAAGCTAGAAATCTCTATTAAGATCCAGTTGTTCATAAATACTTGTTTTTGAAGAATGCCGTAAAAACTCGTTGTTTGAAATGACAACCTTTTTCTTTGACCATGATCTCCATGTCCTTTGCAACTTCTTCATTCCACTTGGTGATGGCCATATGGAAACCATAATCCATGACAGATTTCTTTGCTTTATTTGTATACAACTCAAAACCAGCAGATAAATTTCCATTAGCAGGTATAACAAAGTCAATGTGCATTGTTGTTCCTCCAGCTAATGCAGCAGCCTGGCCACTGAAGAAATCATCTATAACTTCAGTGCCCATAAACTCCATTTCCAGGTGAGTGTGAGGGTCAATTCCACCTGGTACAAGTGTTACCAGCATTCATTATTCGAATATTGCATATCCCTTTAGACAATGTGTGGATTCAAAACAACCAGTAGAAACTAGAAAGGGACAAGTTATCATGTTTGCATAGAAGCATGAAAGTCTTACCTGGCATGACATACTTTCCAGTAGCATCAATGACAACAACATCATCACTGACCTGTTATCAAGAACAATTAAAGTGATTGGAATGACATTGAGCTTTAAGCAGAAACTAAACAAAATTGTGAAATTGTTCTTAGTCATCACAGACAAATGCATTAAGATAAACAACATAAACGACAAAAATTTCCTGCAAAGAACAAGTTGTCATACATGATAAGCACTTGCATACAACATTTTCCACGGTTGTCAAGGCAACACTGATGGTGACCAGGCAATGACCACAACATTACCTTGAAACCTAAGCATAACCGACTTAATCGCCTAACCTACACCTAGGCACCTAAACGAGATCAATTTCAACAACACGAAATATAACCTTATGCATGCAGTTTTTATGTTGGAAATTTGGAGGGAGACACAAAAACACACGCTTTTCTGGATGCCTCTGACAGTTGGTCATGTTTTTTTTTTTAAATTTTTTCGTCCTTTTCCACTGACACGTCTGTCAGTGCAACAAATACCATAGTTTGATTGCTGCATGCATTTTGGCATATTTTGGGGCATACGTATAACCAATCCCACTGCCCTTTTATGTTTATAATGTCTTAAATAAACAAAACAAAAAACACTCCCAACCTATTCGCAAGAATGTCATGTCATCAAGTGTACAACATCAAATCCACGACCTAATCTCACTCAACAGTAAGCCAGCGGCCAGCCACACAACAAACACAACTGAATCAACAAAACTTAAAAAGGTCATACTAAGAACCATCACCACCAACTTTCACCTGCATATCACAAGGCTACCAACAAAATCAGTACTCTAGTTTCGAATCTCACCTTGATATTAGGTCTGACAGACACGATAATCCCATCCTCGACGTACACATCCGCCAGTTCCTTGTGTTGAGCGTTCACCACGGTTCCCCCCTTTATCAATATCTTCGAGGAAGAAGACCGGCACGGCTCCTCCTCCGCCTGACCCCATCCGGCGTCGCTGCAAAACTGGAAAGAAGAGGATCAAGAGAGATTCACTGGGAAAAAAAAAAAAAAAGCAAAAGGAGAGGAGTAGAAGGTGTGTGATTTCTTACGCCGTGCATCTGCTGCTGCTGCTGCGAGTGGGGAACGTGGAGGAGGAGGAGGAGGAGGAGGATTGGGAGGAGCTGGAGATGGTGGAGCTCGACGGCCATGGCAAGTCCGAGAGAAGAGACCACTTCGATTGTTGGACTTGTAGATTTCCTTTTATACTGAGGAGGTGTTTGTCGCGTGAAAACAAAGGGAACTGATAATCATGGTGGAAGTAATTTCTTTTATAGGAAAGTAAGGAGAAGGAATTTATTTTATAGGAAAGTAAGGGGATTGATTTTTTTTACTTTGACTCTTTTTTTTTTAAGTGTTCATGAACGATTGTGGAAATAGAAGGAAAATATAAAAAAAATATGTATTTGTACATGTAATGTAAACATAAGAAAATTAAAATTTAGATTTTTTTTTTTATCTAAATACTGTCGTTAAAAATCGTAATGTCGTTAATATCCTTCTTACATAGAAACTTTCCTGTATATATTTAATAACTAGAAAATCTCACTAGTATGCGTTCTAATTAGTTTAACCTCAAACGACTTCATCTATTTTCTCATCTTATCTTTCGTCATCTTCTCCTGTTCCAAGCCTTCCTCTCCAGTAACCATCGTTATCTTTTTTGTCCTCATCTTCCTCACGTTCCTCTTCTTTTTTGTCTTCTTCCTCTCCAATGTCTATGTCCACAAGAACGAAATTGTACTTCGTGTAGGTACACCGCCTCCAACTACCGAGATGTCTTTGCAACAAGCATTGTTGGTTGTACGAGTTTTCCTAGAAAAGTTCAAAAAATAGGAGGTTTTGGAAGTGTCCATGTTGGAAAGTAAGTAGGAGATGAATTTGCTTACAACATGTTTGGTAAAATTTCTCAATTAGTCGTTCTTCATATTACAAGATATATCTTCGATATGCAACTTCTTCCAATGGATTGAAGATAAAGTGTTTTCCAATAATTCATCAATGGATAAATTGATCTTGATGAAATTATCAGTAATTGAAGAAAAATGTAATGAAGCAAAGATATGTATTGTAGAAGTGAAATACTTGTGTTTACATATACTCGTAGTTTTTGTCATCCTTCTATCTATTTCAATTGCAACAACGTGTACTTAAAGTGTGTTGTGTATCTTCAAGTATTTGATGTATTGTGTTTAAATGGCAATCAATGGAACAATCAAGTGTATTGTGTATCTTCAAGTGTCCTTCTTTTATCTTCCTTGTGTAGTGTAAAACAATAGTAATTTATTAATTCCTTGGACCAATGTTTCAATAGAAAGATTTAATTGTGTATCAAAAAGATTGAAACCATTAGTTATACAAAAAGAACTCAAAAAGATTGAAACAACACATGTAAAGATCTACAAAGAAAGACCATTAAGGTATCTATAGATCACAACTGAATTGATTCTACATTGAAAAATCATTAAAAAGTTCATAATTAAACAACTGTTAGCTATAGAAAGTTCAGTTGTGTATCAATTAGACAACTGTTAGCTATAGAAAGTTTAGTTGTGTATCTTGAATCAATGTATCAATAGAAAGATTGAGTTGTGTATCAAAAAGATTGAAACCATTAGCTACACAAAAAAACCATTAATTAAACAAAAAGTTCCTCTACACAGAAAGACCATTAAACTATCTTTAGATCATTGTTTCGATCTCAAAAATAACAGTGAAAATCTTTAGCTACACAAAAAGATCATTAGCTAAACAGAGAGTTCCTCTATACAAACCATTAGGCTATCTTTAGATCATTGTTTTGATCTCAAAAATCCTATTAGCCATTAACATTGTTTTCATCCCAAAAAAATCATAATTAGACAACTATTGTCATTGTAAAAATCACTACTGCTACTGCATAATCGAACAACTTATAACCTAAACCACTTATCTAAGCCCTACATATGACTTGAATTGGTCTGTTACTGTTGTTGCTATAGATGTTGTTCTTAAAAAAACCCCAATTGATTTCTTATTGTTGAAGTTGTTGGTGATGCATTCCAAATCAAGCTTAAGAGGATAAATATTGTAGAACATGACCACCTTAAAACTAGTTTAATTATTGCTATCTTTGTTGTCGTGTTGGCCTTAAATCACTTACCAGTTTGAGGGTACAGGAGAATGAATCATCCCTTTGCACATTTGACTTCATCCTTCCTTGTCTTAGTAAGTCAACCACACTAGTAGGTAAGTCATGTAACTGACATAATGTTCTCCTTCCTTCTCCTTGGACCTTTGTTTGGGTTCACTACAAACACATGTATACAAGGATGATGTATTAATCATATAAGTATGAAAAGAAAGAAGAATTTAATAGAATTCAAAAGATTGAGTTTGTATTTTAACCTAGCTTCTATAGACATTGTGATTTGTAGTAGGCTAGAACTTGTTAGTGGGTTATTTTTCCTTGGACATGTTTTTACTCTATGTCCAAGTACTCCACATTTTCTACATTTGTGTTACCTTCTGATTTCATGACCACCTAACTTTTCATCTTTACTTCTAATTCTTTGGTTCTTGCCTCTTGGGCCTACCAACTCATGATTTGATTTCTCGGGGCTTCACTTGTGGATTGTTTTCAGCCTTCTTTTATAGTGACTTATCTAGCATTAGACTGATTTCATCCTTATAAGCTTTCAAATATGTTGTTGTTGTGTAGCAATCATCCACATAATTCTCCTACTTGGCTTGCCTAATAGAGCCAATAAAAGATGCAGTAGGTGTGCATGGTAGCCCAGTGACTTGCCACACCCTACAAATGCAAGTCCTCTCCTTAATATCGACCATGCATCTTATATCAGGACCCACCACTTTTACTTTGTAATCTGAGCTTCTAAGAACTGAAAAATCTCCTAAACCTCTAGACATCTAAACAAGGTATTTCCTTGCAAATGATACAAGGGTATCAATCCTTTTCCATCCAATCTTCTATCTAATATACATTCCTTTCATTAGTTTCTATCTTATTATATCTACACATAATACTATTAATTTTCACCTTACTTCTCCTATGTATGCATTAAATAACTCAGAGATGTTATTTGTTATATAGTGACACTTTGCAAACTCATCAAATTGGAATCTAAAGCAATATTGTTCTGTAACTTCAACTTTCGTTAAATATTGATATGCCTCTTGTAAATCTATCCTTATTTTCTTCATAAATTGGTTGGGTAGGCTATGACTGCACTCTAAACCAACTACTCTAAGTGATCACCATTAAAACTTTTCTTGAAATTATCGTAGAGATGCCTCATAATACAAGTCCTATGTTCGACCTGTGGTCACTATGATTGTACATCTTCAAATAAAAAGACCATCTCATTCACATTACTAGGGGTGGACACTGTTTAACTTGATTCAGTTTGAAGTAAAACTACAAACCAAACTATATGTTTCGGTTTAAACAATTTTCAAACCAAACCGAATCATTTTATCTATTGAAATCGAACCAAACCGAACTACTCAAAATTGGTTCGATTTATGGTTTAACAATTTAATAAAATATAAAAAAAATATTGATAGTGAAAAATGAAAGAATATAACCAGATATAAGATAGGAAAAAAATTAAACAGTATATTAAGTTATTGACCACAACCACAATCAAACATAATTTAGTAATAACATTGTTATGCTTATAGCAGTTATCCTGTCTGTTGGTCCTTACAAGGTCATTGAAGAAGAAATAACTAGTTAACAAACACAACCACAACCAAGGAGAACAACCATGCATATTAACATATATGACCTATTTTTGGGTTTAGTTTGTTTCAATTCAGTTAAACTACCCTTGAAACCACAAATATGGTTTGATTTGGATATGTTTCAAACCAAACTGAATCACTGAATTTGAAAAACTGAATCGAACCATTAAAAATGATTCAGTTCGATTTGGTTAACCGATTTGGACGACTTAGATGCTTACCCCTACACATTACCAAGTGCTTCCTTTAAATACTTTAAAAACTACCTCCAACTGTCTCTAATCTCTAATCTACAATGAAGAAAGCTACTAGAAGTACGTCATAGTTTCCATTTAATGCACAATTGTTGGGTTGGACATATAATTTGAAAATAATTCTAGTTTGATTGAACTTTTCTTAAACTCTACTTTGATTGATTATGAATACAATAAATGTTGATTTTGATTAAAAATATTCTTTTTACAGACAAAAGTACACAATTGCTGGGTTGGACATATAATTCGAATATAATTCATAATTTCAACTGTTAAATTATACAAACGTGTATATGAAATCAAATAAACATACACATCAAATTTTTTAAAGTCTTAAGAAACTAACAAAGACCGTAAATCTTTTCATTCTTTTTTAACTAATTAAATTGAAATTACTAAATTCAATAAAACCATCCATGTACATCACCATCTATTACTGTCATCATATTTTGGCCATTTGACACAACTACACTTCAGGCTTCAGAGTCACCAAAATAGAGACGTGGAAGTTTGCATTGTGGATACCAAGTTCTTGGTTTGATGGGGTCCGTGTGCCATGGGTCGCCGCTGTGCCATGGGAAAAACCCTGCGCCATGGGCCGCTGCTGTGCGCGGCCGCTCAAACTCAGGCTGCCTCAGAGAAGCGGCTTTGCTCCGGCATGCCACTCGCTTTAATTGGGAAGGCTTCAAAAGCAGTCTCTTCGCGGAGGACTCCCCTGTTTCTACTCGACCACTGGGTAGGCGATCCTCTAAGCGTCCTCACAAGTGACGTAGGCGGAAGCCCCGCGGTCAGGTATGTTGAAAAATCTATAAATACATTTTGATGATAACAAATGATGTGTGATTAAATGTTATATAATCACTTCAGAAAATATGAAAAAGGTTTTATGAAAGCAAAATAGTTTATTATATATGTATTCGAACTTACATGCC
>JAMKQA010089977.1:0-15960 GCA_024699735.1 Posidonia australis
CCCCCCCCCCCCCCCCCCGCGGGTAGGGAGGGGCGGAGGGTCTTGCAGTCCAGGAAGATTGTTGGGGGTTGGTATTGAGTGGCTCACGTGCAGAGGGATCGCAGAGATCCCAGCTGGCCCTAAACTTAATGGAGTAAACGATCCTTCCGAAGGCATAAAACCTCGTATCAGGGAGTTCTTTGCCGTAGTGCAACTGTATACGACACCTAGCGAAACTTTGCTGCTTGGCATTATCATGAGAGAGATCCACTTCTAGGAGGTCGGCAAAGTCAGCCACCATGTGTTTGAAAACGTCTACATTCCACAAATGATGTGGAATATCTTCTAGTCTGACCCACACACCCTCCTCCCTAAGGGTGAAAACCACATTAGTTTGCGGAGACCAATGAATAAAAGTGGCCGGGAGAGCTTGCAAGGATGAGCCATAGAGATTGAGGGTGTCTGTTTTTATTTTTGGGGATGGGAATCTGAGAAGGAACTTTCCAGGAGCTGAAAGTTTGACTTCCACTCCAGATGCCAGAGGCCAGTGGGTGGAAATATGGTGCTCTAGTAGTTCCTTAGTTAGTTGTGTGGAGTGGGAGGAAACTAAGGCACAACAGGACAATGAAAGAAGGAGGTCACAAGTGGCCTCAGATGGTGGAATAACAGTCGGGGAGTGTGGGGAGAGGCCTGTCATACTGGGGGGGCCTTCTACGCTTTTGCCTTCCTGAAAAAATTTACAGATGGCCACCGAGTGAGTGGGGGAAAGGCAACGGAAGCAAAAACCAGCATATTTGCAATTAGCCTTAGTGTGGCCAAGGAGACCACAAGAATAACATCGCTTTGAAGCTCGACAGAAACTAACCAGGGGAGAAGGGTCTTTGCGTCGATGAATCGTCTTCCACTCCGAGAGCTCCTCAGCACTGAAAGTGAGAGGAGAGAACCGAGAGCCAGGTAATGGGTTAAGAATAGAAGCATCGAGACTGTCAGGAGATATTCTTGCGTCAGAGGATATCTCACTGGCAGAGAGACATGGGTGAGAAGGACCTGATTCACCGCAGAGAGAAGGAGAGAAAATCTCGCTGTCAGAAGACGTGCCGCCGGCAGAGAGATGTGTCAGTGTATTATCGTGCGAAATCATGATCCCCATTAAACGCCTATTAATGAGGGAGTCGGCTTTAATACCAGAGAAGGAGGGAAGCGAAGATATCGACTTAATTTGCGTATTGGGAGACGCATAATCACGCTCGAAAACAAGCGAGGAATCAGGGATTGGGGGCAAAGAGGCGTCAGTCCTGCAGCAGATGAGACCCTGGCCAGCAGGGTCAGCGCGGGGTGAGAGAGCACGGCGCGCAAGGTCTGAGACGCCATCATCCTCGGTACGCTGTACACGGGGGCTGGTAAAGCCAACAGAACCCTGAGTAGGAGCAAGGGCAGGGTCTCCAAAAAGGGGAGGCTTATCGTAAGCCCGCGGGGGCACGGGAACAAAAGGAAACGTAAAGTCCCACCCAAAGTACGGACCTAACTCTGCCGTGTCAGTAGAAAAATCAGAGACCACGAGATCTCCCTCCATCGGAGATTTAAAATCTACATTATTTTCTAGGGAGGGGAAAGTAATATGATTAATTAAATCAATCTCGGGATAATCGTCCTCATAATTGTGAAAGGGGGATAGGGAATAATCTTCCATATTACTCCTAAAATCACAAAATATCGGCCTAATCTTAGGAGGAGAATATAGCGTAAAACCCCACACAGAACCCGAGGAGCCAACTTCTCTTGGCTTCTCGAACACACCTGTGTCGAAGAAGGAGGCCACCCGACGACTAACCGGAGGATGGTTCGCCGGGGCTCCGGAGGGCAGAGGGAGGTCTACACAGATCAGGTGTAGCCCAGGATCGAAACCCTTGGAGATCTCCGGAAGAGACCCCGAGAGAGAACGGAAGAGAAATAGATTCCCTTTCAGATCCAATAATTTAGGGTAAACATAATCGCAGGAAGAAATATAATCAAATATCACCGATCCAAAGGCATCCACAAAATCAGAATGTAAATAACATGATACCGTAAACCTAATCGAAGACGGCGATATTGATCTGGGAATATAGATGCAGTATACAGAAACATAAACATCAGAAGACAAGATAAAGCGAAATATGAAGGAAGCAAGACCAGGAGCCCCTGTCAAAGGACCTGGCCGGGACAATAAGCGATCGTCCGAGGCGGGGCTGGCCCGCAAGATGCCAACCGAGGGTTGAGGTGGTTTTCCCCACTCATCGGAGGCAGATCGGGAGGCAAGGAGAGGGGACTGCCTCTTCTGACTTCCCAAAAGAGGAAGCAGCGCAGGGCACAAAGGGGGGGTTAGAAGTTACCCGCCAAGAAGAAGCCTCGCCAAACGTAGATCTCCCAGGGAGCACAACCTCGTCCGAAGCTGCCTTGCGCGACCGGAGGTTGTAGGGAGGAGGATCTCGGCGAGAGGAGGGAGGGCGTCGACCTACTGCCATAGGGTTCCTGGGAGGAGGAGCACAGAGGCGGAGGGGCAGCCAGGAGAAAAAAAAATCGAAGCTTAGGGTTAGCGTAGGAGTGGATGCAGCGGAGGACAATTTTCGCGAGAGCTCGTTTACATAACATTAGAAGTCACCCTCTTTTTTTTTTGAAAAGCAAAAGACGCACTGGGCCTTAGGGTACTTCATCAGATGAGAACTGAGCGATACACATTCATGGTTACAATATAGGGAGTATTTAGCTAATCATGAGCACAGACATTGATACTTCTTGAAAGAATCGAGGGGAGGATTGAAAGAATCGAAATAAGTACGATGAGAGGATTGAAAGAATCGAGGGGAAACGAGATCATTTGAACTGGGTAGGTTTTGATCATGTCTGAGTTGTAGGTGTACGAAGTATGAACCAACCATGATTAATGACTACAATTTATCAGGGGCATATATCTAACTGTTTGAGTTTTTTCTCTAATGCTGTCAAGCAATGCCTGTGCTTTTTATACAATTACAAAACCACAATGACATTATGCTACTTAACCAAATGATTCTAATGAAATGTTTAAGATGTTTTACATCAAAAAGGAAGTAGAGTCATTTTGTAATAGAAGTTGTAAATGCTTTGAATCATAGTAACCACTCCAATATGAAAGTTCACGATAGAAAACTTTAATTAGGAGATATTCAGAAAATCTCATTAACAAAATTTTGTTACATTAGTTAGCCACACACAAAATTGTTGAGATGCTTTGAATCATAATCCATCTGTTTATCCCTATTCTGACTACATGATTATGAAGCCTTACACTAGAGACTACTTTGTTAAAAATAAATCAAATATCACATAGATTTGATATTCACTAGATAGGGAAGAACACAAAAGGAAAACAATATACTCTTCCCACACAAGATCTTAACATGATAAATCATCAAAGATAAATAAAATCGGAAAGCATACCTGAATCCACAAGGAAAACTGGAGTATTTGTCATTGATCACATGTTCGGGATCCGGTCTTTCAAACTACCAAATTCTTCTTTCTTGTCTTTCTTAATATGGGAATGAAAAAGAAGAGAGACTAAAAGTTTTAGGATTTGGGGGTCATGACCTTTATTTATAGAAGTCTATAATTTTACATATTTCTAATTTTATCCATCAACAAATATAAATATGTCCAAATGGTCTCTACACATTAACCCACACCACTTAATACATCACTAAGCTCATCCCAAAACCAAATAAATCACTTTCAATTAGTCTAATTACAAAATAGCTTATAATACTTTAATTAATTTTATATTAGCTCACATTTTATTAGATTTTAACCCAATAATCTCCCACTTAAGCCACAAATAAAATTAAAAATTAAAGTATTAAAACTTTATGAGCTTAAAAAGACTATGTAATTAAAGATCTTTTACAATCTGATCCATCAATTGTACCAACATAAGATCAAAGAGGTTTTCATTACTTTAAGCGTAATTCAACTCACAATGATCATTAATGCTAAGACAATCAACAACGTGAATCAACTGTAGATGTGTAACAAGGAATTCAAGTGAAGTGATTTAAACACGCTCATGTCTAATAGGCCCATCCTTTAGTGAGATCAACATAAATATCTAGAATGTAAATAACTGAAAACTTTATTTCTGCAAAAAACATTATTTATTACAATAAAACATCCAAATACAAACTCCTACTAAACCAATACATCATCAAATAGTACTATACCCATATAAATGACATATTCATGTAAGAACTTTGGTGGTTGTACCATCCAAGGTTATAGCCAAAGACAATGTATTTTGATAATGAGATTGAATATCAATGTTTATGCTCTGGAATTTGATTTTTTGTGATTATGGGAATATGTGTTAGTGTTTAAGTTGTATTTGTGGAAGGTTTGCTTGAATTGGGTTCTTGTTTCCTCTCTAGCGTAGTCTAGTAAGGGTCAGGAGAATCTTGTAGGTGGGTACAGTAGGTGTGAGAAAGAGGTGAACCTAGTAGCAAACCAACTAGGCGCGGAGGTTGGTGGGTACTAGTGGTGCGAGTTGCCAATGTGTAGCCTTAATAGTGAAATGTTAGGAAAACAGTGAACGCTGCTTGGCTTCCTCTGCGCCCGCTCTCGCTGCCTTGTCTGTCGACCCACCGCTTGATGCCCTACGTCGCTTTGTCCTAAGGATCCCTTTGATCGGAGGTGTGTGTGAGTGTTTCAAACCCCCGTTCTTGCATTGGAAATCAGGGGAGAAAATGAGAGAGTTGAAAGGGAAACGAGAGGGAGAGTGTAGAGATTGAGGGAGGTGAGGGGGAAGGGAGGAGCTTTCATCGAAGATCCGTTGCCACCGGAGCTTAAAGACCGAAGGTGAAGGACGATCGGCGATGAGGTGCAAATGCTAGGAGCACTTGCCAGAGGTCATCAGGGAGCTCGTTGGAAAAGAAAATTGCCGACAAACAACTCACAGTACGTGTTCCCTTTTGTTTAAATTCCTAAAATCATGCTTAAGATTATATTTTGGCAAGGAGATCAACATGAAAGCATGAAATTTGGATTTGCATGCCTGTGGTGGTGATTTTTGGGATTTTTCAATGATTATCATGCTTTCTTGATAAATGAGGATGATTAATGAAAAATTAATAGAATATATGTGAATCCATGCCATGAATGTGTGGTAAATTTACTGAGATGTGGTTATACGTGACCTGGATGTGTGGGAATGATCCGTGTTGTTTTTTAAGGTTTTAATTGGATTTTATGGATTTATTTGAGAATGGGTTGCATGTTTTGAGTTTTCTGAATGGTCTGTAAAACACATAGCGCAATTAGTCGGCGAAGCCTTCTAACGCGAGCCCGAAGCGCGACTGGGTCGCAGGTCTCTAGGGCGAATGTAGTCAACGTAGGCTGCCATTTTCAGTGATTATAGACAATTTATCTTAGTGGTTTTTTTGGAATGAAAATATGATTTAATGCTTTTAAATCATGAAAGGTAAATATGAAATGTCCCTTGTGATGATGATTTCCAATAATGAGTAAGGAATACTTGAAAAATGATTGCGAGCCTATAAAGGGATAAATAAATGTGAAAATGGTTTTTGAGGACAACAAATGATTTTGAAAAGTGGATTTAAAAAGAGATTTGAAAAGGAAGTTGCATATGTTTTTAAAAAGAGATATTTTGAGGTTTTTTAGGAGCCACGTGAGCCGAAAGACTATACCGACAAGGGGTATTGAGAGCTTTGTGTGGTAGGGAATGTGTCGTAAGTTGTGGTTGCTGAGTTTTGGTCTAAGGAGTGAGCCTCGCGACTATGTGATACTACAAGACTCAAAGTATTGGTAGACCTAGACTACTCTTAATGCCGAGATGGTCAAGTCTGGGGTTAAAGTCTCCAAGTGCTAGGGCACCAGGGGTGTCGTGAGGACGTACCTCATGCTTGTACCAGTGTGGTACGCTACTTTGAGGCTACAGTCAGGGGGGTTGAACTCCCGACCCATTACCAGCCCTAAGATAGGTTGCTAATTCGCTAGTTCCAGAAAAGTTTGACGGGGCCAACCCTCAAATGGTTTACCTCGCTCGATATGGCTACCATTAAGACTTGGAATGACCTTTCCTAGGTGCTCTTGGAACAATACTCCTACAACCTCGACTTGATCCCTAAACGTGAGGATCTAGTCGTAACTCAGTAGAAGCCTTACGAATCATTCAAGGAGAATGTCGACCACTTGTGTGCCCTAGCCTCTTAGGTTAAGGATAAGTCCTCTAATGAGAAGTCTATTGAATTCATCATTAGGGAAGCACAACCAGTAACTGAGACTCTACTCAGCATACAACTAATCACTAGTTTTGCATCAATGATAAAGGTTAGCACTTGCGTAGAAAGCTCACTGCGAGGTGGAAACTTCCCTACACTCACTGCATTAGCTAGGTAGGCCGCCTCGTCCAATAGCAGCAACGACAAGGACGACAGTCACGGTGGCAACAACGACGTCCACATCAGCTACCCTAAGAAGCCTGACGTCGTGTACATCGACTCCTTTATAGTGCCTGCCAATACAACGAATCAACCAAACCTTGCTCAATTAGCATCTACACACACTGCACACACACATCACCGTCGAGCCAATGCATCACATCACACTGGCTCGGCAAGGACAGTAGTGTAGGCGAGGTTGTCATAACAAAAGCGACTTCACTCCATTGGGTGAGTCGTTGAGTGCTGTTTTCCCTCAAGTTGCGTCATTACTAATGCTCCGAACCCTCATTCGCCACCAAACCCACTTCCACGGTGGTATGATACAAACGTGATATGAAATTATCATCGAGCCACGAGACACCTTATTGATAATTGCCACACTCTCTGGGATGTCATTCAGAATTTAATTGATAATGACATCATTATCGTCAGCACATAAACCTACACCAACACACACTCGTGCCTAAGCCTATAGGCCCCGTTGATGATAGGACCTCGGAGGCCTACTTCTTTTCTCTCGTCCCTCTTATTCCAACTCTATCCTGTGGAATCCATCCGATCCCAATAGTGTTGTTCCCACTTCTATCTTTCCTCAACTTTGTCCAATGATATCTGCATTCGCCACTCCTGTTTTGGTCTGCCCATGGGGGGCCAAACACAGCAATTGCCAGCCTACCCCACTTTAACTCTATGAGTGCACTCACCCTAGATCCAAGCCAAAAACATGATCCAACAATTCCAGTAGATCCGGCAGTTTTAGTCATAGTAGTAGCATTGCCAGCATAATCAGTAATCCCATCTGCAGTCATCATCAACCACGACATTAGGAGTCGAATTCATATCCTTTTATTTTTCTATTCTTGTTATGCTATCCTTTTTGCAAAAAGATCAATAAAAAAAATCAAGCAAAAAGATCAAAAATAAAAAAATCAATCAAAAAATCAAAAAGGGAAATTAAAAAAAAGAGAGAAACATCTTGCATGCCAACAACGTTTGTCGGATGAGGAAAATCGAAAAGCTAGCTTGCATCAAGGAAGTCTGTCCCTCCTCAATCGACACTGCCTAGACAAACAGGCAAGTAAGGGAACCACCATTCATTGAGAGTAGGACATAGTGTCCAAACTCCGTAAGAGTCCTACTGTAACGCCCCGATACTAGGCATGCTACCAAGATCACAGTATCATAAAAAAATTACACTAATTACAACAATAATAAAATAATTGTAACTAAGGCTCACCTCTAGGAAATGATGTTCAGCTAGAAGCTCCTACTCCAGCACTAAAACTCGACTGCACCCGATCTGCACCTGAAAACCAACCAAAGCACGCGTGAGTGACATTTAAGTCACCCAGTATGCACCCCAAACACAAATACAACAAAATTCGGCAAAACTACTAAAAACACAGCTATTAATTTATAAAACTTGTTTTCTTTTGAAAATTCATTTTAAAACATCATTTTCTCCTTTCCTTTGAAATCACATGGGAACCTTATTCCCAAGACTATGTTTTTCTCAAAACTTACTTTTTTTCCGTTTCTTTTTAAAACATTTGGAATTTGTTTCCAAAACCATGCTCTTTTTCAAAACTCACATTTCTTTTAAATACTTGGGATTTGTTCCCAAAACCAAAACCATCTTCAAAACTCATATCTCGATAAAACCACTTTCTCGACTAGGTCCAGCCCAAAATACAATGCCTTACAGGGTTCAAAACCAAAATCACAAATAATGGCTGGTAACTGGTTAAAACACAATTCTCATTTAATTTTAGGATTTTAGGATCATTCACAAGTCCAATCCTAGCCAAACCACATTTCTTTCTTTTTTTCACAAAACCTCACATTTTTCTTATTTATTTCCACTTTTCTTTATTGATGTTACCTTGATCAGGAGTAACCAGGCACACAAGTAGTAGGTGAGGACATCATTTCCCCTACCTCCCTACACTACTGCGGTGAAGTTCCCCGTGCGGGAGGACACCGTCTCGGCCAATCGGCTTCAATTTTTTTCATATATGTATAGGGATACGTCTTTATCTGACGTCCCATTGGTGATCCGAACAACTAGGTTCAATAACTCAAGTTCAACCTACACCGTCGGTGACCCGAACACCTAGGTCTCATATTCTTAGGCTCAGCCTACACCGTCTCTAGCTCGACAACCATAGTTGTATTTGACAATTGATATCTTATTAATTTGTCGACACCAATCCCCGTGATTCCACAACACATTATTAGTGTTCATTTAAAAAAAAACTTAAATTTTCCTTTTAAAACTATTTCCATTTTAATCTTTTCGTTGCAGGAATCTTTTCCATGTTACACATGACCCTCTATCGGGGTCCCAACTCAATTCATGAAAAACTATGCTTTAAAATCATAAATTGTATCTCATGCCCAAAATTTCATAAAACCACACATTAATCACTTTTATTCATTCTTAGGGTTTAAAACCCAAAACCATAGCCAAATTTACATATTTGGGTTATATATTCCTCCATGACGTTTACATGGGGAAGACAACCTAAACACATGTTCATTATCTGTTCAAAACCATAAAATCTCCATTTCCCTATTCACATTAATATATCAGGGCTAGAGCAAAATCGGTAGATCAAAAACCAGGTTCGGTATACCAAAAATCCCTGATTCGGTATATCGAACATTTTCGATATATCGAAACTCCCTGTTTCGGTTGACCGAGTGATTTCAGTCTACCGAAACTAAGTATTCTGGCTTAATCTAACAGGAATTGGGTATGCCGAATTGCCCATGTCCAAAACACCTCCCCTGTTTCAACCTACACATTTCGTCGGAAATGGAAGCCTCTGGTGGAACTCTCAAACATGCATCATAAATCATGGATAAATCACGGGGTGTAGACTCTTGAGCCTACTTTAAAACCCCTTAAACCATTCATGAATCCATTCATCATGCAATCCATATGAAAATCATAATGTGGTGAAGCTCGTTACAAAACACTGTAGCATAGAACCCTAAAACTCACATAAATCCACCAAATTTCATCCTAACCGCATGATATCTTCATATTCATGCATTCATGCTATCCATCACATTCTCATCCATTCTATGATTTTTCTACAATTTTACATGAATTTATTCTCATTTTTCATGCATTTAACATGTTAAACTAAAAATGTGGAAACGAGAGAGGAAGAGGATCACATACCTTTAGGTGGCACTCCGGCACAACCCCGTCGACTCATGGCGACGACGCATATGGCTCAACTCTCCTCCTCTCCCCCTGGCTCATGCACCAATCCTCCTCTCCTTCTTTCTCTCTCGTGGCCGCCTTCTCTCAATTCCTCTTCCCATTTTATCTCCTCCTCCTCCGGTGTCGCGCTGGCCTCCCATAGCATCACCTCGCGTCGGAGGGGATGACGAGACACGGGTTGCCATCTTGTGGTGGCACGGGTCGGGGAAGAAGAAGAAGAAGACAAAGATGGGGAGAGCTCGTGAGGGTAAAGAGAGAAAAAGGAAAGGAAGAAAAGAGAAAAGCATCGACACGCAAATCGAGGCAACTGTGCATCCTGAAACCGGACTCCATATTGGTCCCAAATCACAAACAGGTGCACAAAAAGCCAACCTAACCCTCACACTCACAAGAAACAACAGATTATCCATTAATAAACCATTTATATAATATAATAATTAATTACATGATTTACAATTAAAATGGATAATCAGACCCAGATGTCACACCTACACCTCCAAGAGGAAGATAAAATGCTAGAGTGACTGAGTAAAAAAAAATGCATAATGCATAAGGACATAAAAGAACAAAGAAGAAAGAAGTCATAGACAGAAGTTAGCGTAAGAGCCAGTGATGTTTGCATAGCTTTATCCCTACGACATATCTTAGAGAGGAGTCAGAGTAGGTTCCTGGGTAGCCGACATATTCGAAGGGATTAGTCACCCCTTTCTTATAGCAAAAGTTCCTAGCCTAGACTAGGAACCGTACATTTGTGAGGGATCAAAAGAAGAATTAAGGAACTCGGAAAAGCAAATGTAGGGCCCTAAAGAGTTTGGCATGAAGTCCAAATCGCAGTGAGCTTGAACATCACCACCTACCAAAGAGAGCCACCTATAGCATGTGAGTCCTGGAAGGGTCTATTGAGTTGAGAACATCCTCCTCCCTTCCGGCAGGCATAAAGCTTTCCAGTATAACTAAGGGTAAACAAATAATAAAAAAACCATTTCTGACCAATAAAGCACACATATCTACCAAAACAATAAAAAACACCAAAAATCAATCAACATACTTGCAAACTAACAATAAAAATCACTAGGATCAATCAGCACACTTGCTTGCAAATAATAAGAACCATCCGTTAACAATTAACCTGCTTGCTTAAGTTCTTTCTGCCTACTTGTGCCTAACCATGTAGTTCCTAGTCAGCATTCAAACTAGGGGCTTGTTAGCTACCCTCTGGTCCTACACATATAGGTCTGCTACAACCCCCATCTCCAACCCAAAATCGCTTACCAAGGGCATGTTAGCTACCCTTTGGCTAGGACCCATATGTCAAGCAGCCATTACGATAAGCAACACCCTACACTCAGAACATCAATGCCCCCGTAAGCATCAGGCATGAACAACAAGTATCCAACAAGCACACAACAAGCAGCAAACAATAGACAGCTTCAATCTCAACAAACATTCAGCACCAAACACTCAGTGTCCTTACAAACTGCATCAGGTCGCACAACTACAGCGGTCTAGGGTGCACTCGTAGACAAGATCTCCCCAGCAAATCCTTCTAGCTAAACTGACTAGTTGGGCCCCTCCTGCATTCATGCCCTCTCGCTCTCTATCTTTTAGTTTTTCCATGGTAGCTCACTTGGATACTAGGGGCATCTCTTTTTACCCTAGAATCTCTTGAGTTGCCCACCTTCTCAACTTGGCATTTTCAACATCTTGGGGGCATGTCAACTACCTCTTGGTATTGTCTTCTTGATACTAGGGGCATGTCAACTGTCTCTTGGTATCATCCTCTCAATGCCAGGGGCATGTTGGCTATCCTTCGATATCCTATCTATTCCTGCTCAATGTTTTGCCACCGACTGCTTCTTGATTGGCAAGTTTTCCCTCTTCCTTCACGAACTGTTGTCGACTACATCTCGATCGACAAGTTCGTCACCTTACTTCTGTGGATTGTCACCTACTGCATCGCAGTTGACAAATTCGCCAATCTAGCCTTTGAATAGTCACCGACTACATCTTGATTGATAAGTTCGTTTATCTCAACTTTTGGGTAATTTTGCTCCAAATAGATGAAGTCCCGTTTGTCTTGGATTTTCATACCAGATGGACAAGATCCAATCTCAGCTTTTGAACTGTCACTGACTGCATCTTAGTTGATAAGTTCTTCTATCTCAGTTCTTGCACGATTTCACTCTGAATGGATGAAGTTCCGCTTGTCTTAGATCCTTATACCGAATGAACTAGATCCAATCTCAGCTTTCGAACTGTCACCAACTGCATTTCAATTGACAAGTTTGTCTATCTTAGCTCTTGCGCGATTTCACTCCGGACAGATGAAGTCTCGCTTGTCTTGGATCCTTGTACGAGACAAATGAGATCTAATCCATCCTTCAAACTATCACTGACAGCATCTCAATTGACAAGTTTGTTTATCTCAACTTTTGTGTGACTTTGCTTTAGATGAATGAAGTCCCACTTTTCTTGGAATCTCGTACCAGATGGGCTATCCAGTTCATTAGCTCTAGTGTGACTTCGCTCTAGATGGATGAAGTCTCACTTGTCTTGGATTCTTGCACCAAAAGGACAAGATCTAATCTCAGCTTACAAACTGTCACCGATTGTATCTCGGTTGACAAGTTCATCTATCTCAGCTCTTGCGTGATTTCACTCTAGATGGACAAAGTCTCCTTGTCTTGGATCCTCGTACCGGATGAACAAGATCCAATCTAGCCTTTGAACTGTCACTGACAACATTTTGGTTGGCAAATTCGTTTATCTCAGCTTTTGCTCGACTTCACTCTGAACAGACAAAGTCTCACTTTTCCTAGAATCTTGTGCAGAAGGACGAGATCTAGTTAATTAGCTCTTTTGTGACTTCGCTTGGGACGGACGAAGTCTCCCTTGTCTTGGATTCTCGTGCCGAATAAACAAGATCCAATCTCAGCTTTCGAATTGTCGTCGACTGCATCTCGGTTGACAAGTTCATCTATCTCAACTCTTGCGCGATTTCACTCTGAACGAACGAAATCCCACTTGTTATGGATTCTCGTACTAGATGGACGAGATCCAATCTTAGCTTTCAAACATCACCTACTGCATCTCGGTTGACAAGTCGTCTATCTAAGCTCTTGCACGACTTCACTTTAGACGGACAAAGTCTCGCTTGTCTTGGATTCTCATACCGGATGGACGAGATCCAATCTCAGCTTTCAAACTATCATCGACTGCATCTCAGTTGACAAGTTCATCTATCTCTACTCTTGCATGACTTCGCTTTGGACAAACAAAGTCCCACTACCACAGCAAAGGCACACTTGTCTTGGTTTCTCATACCAGATGGATGAGATCTAATCTCAGCCTTCAAACTGCCGCCAACTGCATCTTGATGGATCGATTCGTCTATCTTAGTTTTTGCATGGTTTCACTCTAGAAGGACAAAATCCCACTTTCCCTAGAATCTCATACTGGACAGACGAGATCCAATCTCAGCTTTCAACTGTCATCAACAACACCTTGGTTGACAAGTTCATCTATCTCAACTTTTACGTGACTTCACTCTGAACGGACGAAGTTTCATTTTTCTTGGAATCTCGTACTAGACGAACGAGATCTAGTTTATCTCAACATTGGCATGACTTCACTCTAAATGAACGAAGCCCTACTTTTCCTGGAATCTCAAATCAGACAGACGAGATCCAAGTTATCCAATCCTCTGTGAAATATCACCAACTACATCTCGAATGACAAGTTTGTTATCCTGCCTCATGCACTGTCATTGGTTGCGTCCCAGCTTGCAGATTCATGTGCACCATCCTTATCTCTATTTGGACAGATATCCCAAATTATCTAGGTGACACCATCATCTGTCCAACTGATAGTTGTCAATTGTCTCTATTCGATCGACAAGTCCGATATCTTGCCATACTCCCAAGCTAACAACCCCAACTGTCTGGTCAATGAGTCCATTAACTCAACATGCCCCTTTTCTGGGTTGGCAAGCCCGATAGTCTTGCCTGATGCCCCTTTATCTCCTCTCCTAAGCTGATATCCCAAACTATCCAGGTGACATCGTCATCTGTCCAATCGACAGTTGTCAATTGTCTTAGTCCGGTCAGCAAGTCTAATATCTTGCTATGTCCCCAAGCTAACAACCCAAACTATATGGTCGATGAGTCCATTAACTCATCATACCCCTTTTCTTAGTTGGCAAGCCCGATAGCCTTGTTTGATGTCCTTTTATCCTCTCTCCTGGACTGATATCCCAAACTATTTGGGTGACATCGTCATCTATTTGGACGACATCCATCAAATGCCTTTGTCTGATCGGCAAGTCCGATATCTTGCCACACCCTTTATCTTTCTTTGGGCTAATATCCCAAACTATCTGGTTGATAGGTTCTTCAACTTGTCATGCCCCCTCTATCGTGCAACGTGCTTGATAGTCTTGTCTGGGCATCCCTTAGTGCGAGTCTGATAGCTTGTCATGCCCCCTCGGGTTGATCGGCCACCAACTCATCGCTCAACATTAGCATATACTGCATCAACATTTCATGAGTCGACATGTGCATCATGCATCATGTGTATCACTACGTCATCGCATCGCATCACATGCATAACCTCATTGCATTCATTGCATGGCATCATATTGTGGCTCTGCATTGCATAGCATTCACATTGCATCGCACCGCATAGCATTGCATTACACCACCTTGCATCTACACCAAGCGCATCTAGTCTCCCCTAGGCCATGTTACCAGGTAAGCCATTCCAGCCTACCTCTTATTCCATCTCTCATGTGACTTCTCTTTGGACGAATGAAGTTTCGCTTGCTCTAGATTCATGTACCAAACGGACGAGATCTAATATGCATTTCCTACGCGACTTCGTTTCGGATAGACGAAGTCCCTCTTGTCCTGGATTCTCATACCAGACGGACGAGATTTAGATAGCATCAAAATCAGCATCAGCATCCGCCTTTGCATCTGCATCATGCATGAGCCACGAGTCATGACTTTCGATGCATCCATCGAATAAGGAACTCAAAGCCAATAGCAAAAACACCCTCCCAGAGACTTAGGCGGGGTGTCTCGTCAACCTTGAACATTGGTTTCGGTTCTCTCGGCCTCGCTCAAAGAGAGGCATCTGTAGACACTTTGATTTTACTATCATTCATTGGTGAACTTCTCCCGAAAAAGCTTGCTCTGATCGTATCAAGGCATTACCTAGTTATTACCCGAAAACCCAGACTAACACCTCAAACTAGTCCAATACCATGAAAAAACCACTAAATCACAAGTCCACGTCCAAAGGTGGTTCAAACACACAAAAACAAGCTCAAAATCTAGCAATCAAGCACTGTCAAAGATCTTTCGCGTACATGGGCCGCAGACAGGTACCACGGGTTGAATGTGTGGGTGTTTTGGGTCAGTTGTGAAGCAACCGAGTAGATCGATTCATCTAGTCCATGAACCATTAGATCAGTACCCCACATTGATGTGCATGGACTTGGGCACATACCCCAATGTGCCTTGAATCACCATATCCCTCCTCCATCACTTAAACCTTAACCTAATCACATAATGCCCATCTCTGTCCTTCAACCCAAATCTATTCAAATCCAACATCTCCCATGCTTCAACCCTAATTCTACCCACTCATTCAAATTTCCAACACACCCAACAACTCCCATACAAACCCTAGCCCTATAAAACCTACCTCTTCATGTACGTGAAGGGAGGAGGAAAGAGGGCAACACATCCTAAACCCAAGGCAAAACTTCAGCACATAAAGAAGGAGGTGGAGGCAATGCCCTAGGGAGGCCTGTCTGAAACCCCAGAAAGCATGAGGAGAGAGTAGAGGCAACTTTTGAGCTCATAGAGAGAAGGAAGCACATTTGAACCCAAGGGAGAGAAAAGAAGGAGGAGGCCTGTCCAAACCCAAGTGTCATGTGTAACCATGCCGGCGAGGAGATTCCGCAAATGAATGCGAAATCGGAAGGCAAATTCACGTCGAAAAACACAAAACAAATGGAGTCGCCACCTAATCTATTATGGAAGATAAGGAAAACCAAAACATGAAAATAAATCATGCAAAAAAACAAAAGAAAAGGACAAGTCTACGAAATAAAACCAGAATGCGGGTAAGGATCCCTGTTACGCACGAGGAAGGAGTTAGGCACCCTCGCACGCCCGATAAAATCAGTCTTCCTTGATTTCACCCATGAAATGTTGGCTTTTCAGCCGCTTGCTATATGCCCAAGGGCGATATGCCATGCCATGCTAG
>JAMKQA010089978.1:0-11391 GCA_024699735.1 Posidonia australis
CTTAACTTGAAATGATTTCTTAGGAAACTCAATTCCTTTACTTTCCATAGTATATAAACCACAACTCTTCTTATTTCCTACCCCTTTTTATGGATCGACGGAATTCGTCCCATCCTTCTTGAGTCCCCCTCTTCTTCCCTGAGTGTCCACCACGTTTCCTCATTTCCTGTTGACCATACAAAATAAAAATGTTTATGCACTTAACTTGAAATGATTTCTTAGGAAACTCAATTCCTTTACTTTCCATAGTATATAAACCACAACTCTTCTTATTTCCTACCCCTTTTTATGGATCGACGGAATTCGTCCCATCCTTCTTGAGTCCCCCTCTTCTTCCCTGAGTGTCCACCACGTTTCCTCATTTCCTGTTGACCATACAAAATAAAAATGTTTATGCACTTAACTTGAAATGATTTCTTAGGAAACTCAATTCCTTTACTTTCCATAGTATATAAACCACAACTCTTCTTATTTCCTACCCCTTTTTATGGATCGACGGAATTCGTCCCATCCTTCTTGAGTCCCCCTCTTCTTCCCTGAGTGTCCACCACGTTTCCTCATTTCCTGTTGACCATACAAAATAAAAATGTTTATGCACTTAACTTGAAATGATTTCTTAGGAAACTCAATTCCTTTACTTTCCATAGTATATAAACCACAACTCTTCTTATTTCCTACCCCTTTTTATGGATCGATGGAATTCGTCCCATCCTTCTTGAGTCCCCCTCTTCTTCCCTGAGTGTCCACCACGTTTCCTCCCTGCCCTGTCCTCCTCTACATCATCTTCCTCACCTCATCCTCCTCCTCCCCTCCTTGTCCACCTCGTTCCCTCCCTACCCCGTCCACCTCCTCAGCCTCATCTTCCTCCCTTCCTCCCTTCCTCCTCCTCCTCCCCTCCCTACCTTGTCCCCCTCCTCCGCCAACAATTGGAGCTTGTGACAACAACAAGAGATCGACAGAGGTGCGCCGGATAGGTGTGTGCAGCAGGTGTGGTGGAGAGGGCGAGCCGACAGTTGCGGCAAGCTACAGGTGAAGGCCGACAATGGACAGGACTCTTCGACAGTGGATGGAGGGGGGCTCTTCGACGGGCTTCGAGGTACTTTTCCCCCTTTTCTTTTCTTTTTTCTGTATTATTTCTTCCCCTCCTCTTCTATGTGCTTGCTCGATGGTGGGGAACTCAACAGTTTAGGTAGGTCCGACGATGATGGATTCGGATGGTGTGGAGGAGTGTAGTGGGGCTGTGGCTGTGGTTGTCGGACAGAAGGTAAGGCCGACGGGGTTATGGCTATGGGTGTGGCCGTCAGTTGTGGGAAAGTCCCTTCTCATTTCCTTTGCTTTCTTGAATAAGCACAAACAATAAGAAACTTAGTCAACAAGAAATTAGTTTCCTTCACTTTCCAATTCTAGACAATTCCTGTTGACTTTGGAATTCCAATTCTTAACAATTCCTGTCAAATTTTATGCATAAACAGACCCTTAATATCCATTCAAAGTAATGTCGTTGAAAGAAGAAATTTTCTGTTGGATTGTTGTTATTGAGATATTAAATCTGGTTTTGTGCCAAAAGCACATTGTCACCATTGTTAGATGCTTCGTTGTAGTTCTTAAATTAATCAACTTCCTGTCTTGGGTGTATTGCAACACCATTCACTATCTACCAATGCTATTGCCATAAAAATCTTTTTCTAAGTAACTGCACACACCCAAAACAGAATTCATCCAAACCCCACTGTTATTCCATATTCCCAAACAAATCTAAAGAATCATAACTCATTTCAAAGATAAATAAACAATTCAAACATGGAATATGTTGCTGGTATATTTAGTGTGTTAGTGGGTTAAAGGATTCTATATGTTATATGGATCTTATCTCTTATAACCTATCATATATATATGTGTGTGTGTGTGTGTAATACTCCTCTCTAATGACAAACTTTTCTCTTCTTTCAACACAATATGGTACTAGAACAACGTTAACAACCCTAACCACTACAGAAAACCACAGACCACCACTCCTGACACCTCCAAGCCATCGTCCACCAGATTCTAACCAGCCAGCTACCGACTCCTGATCTGCAGGTTTCTGGCACACAGCAGCTCTCCTGCTGCTGGACAGCCCATCAAGGGTCACTTCTGACCCCTTATATCCCTCCTCCATCACTGATTGACCTAACCAACTAGTTCCGCCACCATTCCTAGGGCAACCAATGGTTTTTACAGCCACTGTTGGTTGTCCAAGTTCATGTTGCTGTTCGTGTGTAATACCTATCTTCTCTAGGGCAACAAGTATATGTTCTAAGTTTATTTTTGAGATCTTTTCTAGTCCATATCGGCCTGTCTTACCCCACAAATCAGTTTTTCCCTTGACAAATCAGACCTATCTAGATTTTATCCATGACATCTTCTCGTGATTCATTACTCAAAGGCTTTGTTGCTACATCAATCAAGTTGGCAGAAAAGAATTACCTATTATAGTCTTAAGCTTTCAAGACATTCCTTAGCGACCACCGGAAAATATGACAAATCACACACCCTCCACCCAATGTTAAGGATGTATCTTATGAGGATTGATTTGCTGATGACTGTGTAGTTATTTCCTAGATGGTGAATAACATAGATGAAAGCGTAACTCGCTCAGTTATGATGTTAAAACCTACAAAAAAGATTTAAGGTACTACAAAAGATTTAGGATACTCTTTGTAGTACATATAGAAATGAGAAGATTATTGTTTCAGAGATCTATGAGCAATTATTCCACACAAACAAGGGAAACGCTCTATACAAGATTTTTATAGTACCTTGAAATCTTTGTTAGCCTCTTATTGTAGATCTTTCTAAGTTAAAGAAGTACAAAGAGGAATTAGTAGTGACTATCTTCTAAACCAACCTACACCTTAATCTTATCAGTCAAATTAGAGGACAAATACTTAGTACCAACTCTGTTTCCACTCTCTACTCAACCTTCTCATAAGTTCTACATGTTTCTACCAATTCTTTGACTTCCTCTGTTGTTTCGATTCATACGACTATGGCATCATCCACGAGAGGACATGGCACCTGAAATACTCGTGAACGTAGACATGGTTGTGATGATCGCAAGTGTGATTATTGTAATCATAACAACCACACTTCTGACAAATACTGAGACAAGTTTGAATGATCTCCTTTGACACATCTTGCATCATCGAAGTCATTTACCTTAAATTCCCCATCATCAAGGTCCTCTCCTCATATTGTGACTACTCTCCAAACCAAGTATGACCAGTTCCTTCAAATGCGACCACTCCCATGTCATTACTTCAAGTACACATACTTTACTTGCTTCCCAGAACAGTGATTGGATTATAAACTCGAAAACCTCCTCTCACATGACAAGTATTCGAAATCTTTTCACCCATCTTTCTTAGTTATTAGACATTAATTCTATTTACATAACTGATAGTCGGAATTGCCCAATAGTTGATAAAAGAACAGTTCATGCTTCTTCTCAAATCACTATTAAAGAAGTTCTTTCTATTACTAATTTTCCTGTAAATTTACTTTCCATTAGTGCAATCACCAAACAGTTATATTACTATGTAATTTTCTATCCTTGCCATTGTACTTTTCAACATCTACAAATCGAGAGGAAGATTAATTTGAACTATGAGCAATGCCACAGTGTGTATCTGTTGGTTTGCAATAATATTCCACAAAAACTTACTACTACTGTTTCGATGGTAAACTCTACCTTATTATAAAATTGTCGTTTAGAACATTCATCTCTTCATTGCCTTCAGCAAGCTATTTCATAGGTATCTTTAAAGTCATTTATTTGTGAGTTGTATTAATTGAGTAAGCATCATTGTGCTACCTATAAGCGTTAGTCTTTAACTTCAAGTCAGAATTCTTTCGATGTAGTTCAATGTGATATTTAAGGCCTACCAATGATTTGTCTGTTTCTAATTATAAGTATTATATTATTTTCGTTGATCATTTCTCTCATGTATCTTGGGTGTATCACTTGAAGGATAAACAACATGTGTTCGATGTTATTAAAAAAAAACCTAAAATTATGAATTAATTTTCTATCATACCCAAGGTTTTCCGTAATGATAATGCATTAAAATTTCTACAAATCAATCTTCAAAATTATTATGCCTCTAAAGGAATCTTACATCAAACCTCATTTGCGCATACTTCTCAACAAAATAGTGTGATTAAACGCAATTATCGTCACATTTTGCATGTGACACGCATCATTATGGTTTAGAAGCAAGTTTCTAAGTATTTATAATCTAATACTATACTTACTGTCGTATACTTGATTAATCGTATGACTTCTATCCTATTAGGAGAAATTCCACATAGAAGATTATGTCTCAATCAAGAGTTGTTTGTCCTTCCACTTAGGTGTGATAAACTTGCTCCTAGTGCCTTAATATGTGTCTTTGTGAATACTCCAAAACTCAAAAAGGATATCAATGTTTTCACCCACCAACGCGTCGTCATATTGTTTCTACCAATGTTACTTTCCTTGAGTCAAAATCCCTCTTTAAGGCTACCGAACATGTTCCTACTCTTAAGTCTATTCCTTTTCTTTCACCTATTCCTATTACACCCACAAAACATGATGAGTTGATCCAAATTGAACAACAAACATCGAAATCCTTACAAGTGTATCATCAGAGTCAACGACCGCCCATACTTTCTTCGACAGAGACTACTCCAACTTCAACATCTACAAATCCTACTCACTTCGTCCTTCCGATCGTCTTACACAAAGATAATCGTTTCATACAGTTGATCCCAACCTGTGGTCCTTTTTTGGCCACTTTGCCTTGTCTATTTCTACATAATCTATTCCAAAATACTATCAAAAAGTCCTTCAATGCAATAAGGACCAATCATGTGAGACTACCACAGGTTAGGACCACAGGTTGGGCTCGCATGTTGCTTGCACAGGGTGGGACTGCAAATTGCTAGTCTAGAAAATCCAAAAGTGATGTAGATCTTGTATCGAGAATTGATATCCGTTTATCTATAATCTAGATAAATTGAAACTTAATTACCTGTAATTAATATGCATATTTATTGATCATCATGGTGGAATTGTGTATAATTCTCCTATTATGTTTCTTGTGTGGTATTTTGACATGTTGTGACCCATAAATGTGTGGAACCTTGAAAAAGAAAGTAACGTCACATGAGTACAATAACATTCGTGGTCTTCATGCGAAAAATTACACTGCCACCTCATCAAAGATTTGGGCCATACCCTGCAATGTTGTCAACCCGTGTTTTCGGGTGACTAACGACGATGGGACAGCAACAAAAGAAGAACTCTAGTGTCAAACGAGAGGACAAGTGAGAGAGAGAGGGAAGAGAGCCTAAGAGCGACAGAGAGAGAGAAAGAGAGGAGGCTAAACAAAGGAAAGGACGAAGCCAATGATCGGAGAAGAAGAAGGCTAACCGACGTTGAAGTGTACACATCGCACCTTCTCTTTTTCAATCCTATTTTTAGGAAAAATAGTAGAAATGCGTAGATTAACATGAATCCATGGTTTGATAGAGATTTTGTAATTTATAGTGGATTTTTAGAATGATTTATAGTAAATTTTCAAGAATGGATTTAGTATGTTGTCGTACGACTTCCTTGTCTGTGGATTTTTGTTTTTCGAACTACATATGTTGATTTCTAATGATTTATGTCTCAAATGGAAGATGGCTCCGAACTCTTCGATTTGGTGTATTTTGCAATATTTTTGGTAACTCGTGGAAAAATAGCTACAAGCTCCTACTTCAGACAATTTTTGTTGAGTCCTATTACTAATGTGATTTGTTTGTAAAATGATCGTTCACAAGTCCCTACCGCGGGCCAGTCTCGTAAGTGGCACTCGTAAGTTAGTCCCATGGCTTGCTACCACAAATGGATTAGTTAGACCCTGCATTGATGGTTTGGTTTGTATTTTGATGATTTAATCATAATTTTAATTCTAAAGATGATTTTTGATAAATAAATGTTTTGAAAATAATTTTGAAAAAAGAATGCAGATGATTTAGAAAATATTTTCCATGATTTTTGAATGATGCCATGAAACCATAAGATTCTACCTACAGACCAGGAGTATTTAATACTTGAATGCATATCTGAGGTTATGATTGTCGAGCTTTCCAGTGGAATTGAGGATTCGAGACCCCTAAACGTGCTACTGAAAGAGTTCAAGGTTAGAATCTTCGTGACTAAGGTGGTTTCATTACAAGGTCAGGGATTCGAATCCCCGAGTACCTAAGCATGGTATCGATCGCGTCTGAGATTAGAATCTCTAAGTGCTTGAACACTAAAGGACACCAGTGGACGCACCTTGTGCTGTGTGATATATAGATATATTGAAGACTGAGTTCTCAAAACAATTGAACTCCTACACGAGATAATCCTCCACGGTAATACAATAAAGACTAAAGTTTGAGTCCCCGATGACTATTTATAGTTGATCGATCACCTGTGATTAGGGTGATTCGACAAGTTTTTGAACTAAGTGCGTGTATTGTGGTTTTGAAATAATTTCAATCATGATTTGACTCTCCAAAAATACATAAAGTGATTTCAAAATGCATATAAATTGAAAGAATATAAAGATTATGATTTTAAAAGACATGGATTTACCGAATTGATTTATAATTGTGTTTTGCAGATTTTGGTGTTCTTTTCTAGTGTAGTTTTGATGATATTACAAATAACAGTTGTGTGTCTTCTAGTAGTTATTGGTGGCAACTCCAGTTCATAATTCTTTGAAATTTTTAGTTTTGATTTTGGTGAACATGTATTGAGTGATAATGGATGTCACTCATGTATTTTCTTTGTGACTTTTATGCAAGTGCAAAAGTGATAGTAAACGTGGTTTGAACTGTGCAGTTGCACACCACAGGTCTTGAATAGTGGTAGTAGTTTTTGTTAATTATTAGTTTAATAGTTTTTATTTCCTACATTCATGTTTAATTATTTAATTAATATTTACTTAAGTAGTGTTGATACTAATTTGTGACGTCGGAAGCATTACAGATTGTTATTAGAACTTAAGTACACTAAGCACAATAACTTAAGATGTCCAATCTAATAGCTCCATAAGACTTCACAGTATAGAATAACTGCACCAGACTTAATTTCCAATTCTTTGTGGTTTTGTAACGACTATAGCATGTCGCTCCGAGACAGAGGCATGGGGAGGACTTTCACATCAACCTCGGGAACGAGTAAAGGTGGTAGATGACGCAAGATGTAGGAGGAGTTGAATAGTATGATGCGAGGAATCATGTAATCCCTTGGAAAAGAAAATACCAATGGAACCAAGGACAATCCATGACTAAAGCAACTCAGCCATCTTCATACAACAACTTTCAATGGCTGAAGTAAACCCAAGGAATGCGAAGCTTGATTACTGAAAATGAGAAAGATTTTAGAAAACATGGAGTGTCTATAAGAGAATGAAAACGATTGGTAACTTTCTAATTTAAATGTGACGCCAACTAGTGGTAAAAGGCTACACAGTTCTTGAACTCCGATCTATTGATGATTTTTTGGAAAGACTTCTAGGCTGTCTTTTACGAGAAATATTTCTAACATCACGAGAGAGACAAACTGGATACTTCAGCGATTTGAAGCTAGGCAGCATGACTATAACACTAATACCCAAATTATCCAGAATAAATATAATTATGTTCTTATAATTTAGATAATTAGTTTAATGATGTAGATTTGTGTTGAACTCTCTCAATTATATTGGTAATTGTCTCTGACTACTACTGTGTAGTATTTTTGAGGCATTGTGCTCCACGTGTGTATGTATGGGACCTAGGAAGAATGGAAGTCAAAATGTGTAGAGTGAAAAATCAAATTTATTTCACTACACCGACCCACACATCCACCCCTATACTCCACACGTCTTTCACCAATCCCCTACACCTCCACACCATGCCTCGCCAACGTTGCCTGAAATTTTAGGTGACTAAGGGCATAGAATCAAACGTCGGTTTCGTGTCGAACTTCAGTCCGACAAAAATAGGAAATGTGTCGGACATCGATGGAAATGTCGATGGAAACGCGGTAAATTTATGGAAGTCCGTGGAAATGGTAAAAAGACTTTGAATTTTGATTTGAAACTCTTGGATAAGCTAAAGTAAGTAATAATCTACATCTTAGACTACTTAAATCAACTTCCTCAATATGTATCACATGAAAATACAGTAGATAGACCTAATAGAAATATCCTGAAGTATAAATAATACATAAAAATGCTTAATAAATGTTTAAAAACAAAAAGACTCAAAAAAATTACCTTATATATGCTTAATACCATGAAGAATGCATTGGTTGATCAAAATATTCTTCCTGTACATCAACTATATTGTGTTCTTGCTGAAAGAAAAAATTTAAAATAACAAACACAACTTTACATATAATCACATGAGTTATAACTTATAAAATAACAAACAAAATTTTACATATAAATTATTAACAACTTAATATAATTTAATAACATATCATAACATAAATTAATGACTATTATCATAACATAACTATTATTAATATCATAACATAAGTAAATAATACTTTTATAACATAAGTTAAAGTTGGGGACGGAAAATCTGGAGATGACTGACAACTTGCGCTGGCGACTAGCGGACAACGACGGGTTGGGGACGACGAAGGTCTGGGGCTAGCGAC
This sequence comes from Posidonia australis, assembly GCA_024699735.1. NCBI lineage: Eukaryota > Viridiplantae > Streptophyta > Magnoliopsida > Alismatales > Posidoniaceae > Posidonia > Posidonia australis. The sequence continues at coordinate 8,705 of JAMKQA010089978.1, forward strand.
TAGCCGACGACAAAGGACTGGGGCTGACGACTCACGGACAACGAAGGGTTGGGACTGACGACTCGCGGACGACGAAGGGTTAGGGCTCGAGACTCGTGGGTGGCGATCAAAGGAGCAGGGACTGGACGACGAAGCTCGAGTAGGGACTGGATCCGCAAATCGACGGACGACGTAGGAGAAGCTCGACGACCAGTGGGCAGACGGTGCTGGACGACGAAGGCCGGTTGCGAAGCAGAGGCTGGAGTCTTGAAGATCGGTGGGTCGACTGGAACTTTCGCTGCTGATTTTAAAGACCGAGCAAGAGGTAGAGCAGATCACAAGCGTCGGGATGGAGTAGATCACGGATGCAATGGCTGAAGCAGAGGCCAGAGGATCATGCGTATCGTCTTTGTCGACTTGCGGGGAAGGCGTGTCGTCCGTGTCGAAGTGATTACGTGTAGAAAACAACTGATATCCACTGACATCCATCAACACAACGATACGCGTCGACATCTCCATGAAAATCAGGTACTTCGCGACATACCTAAACATATCGTTTCTGTAGTTTCGTCTTCCGATACGCACCAACACGCACCGACATTTGTTTCCATGACTATGGGCGACAAGTGATAAGCAGAAGACGACATAGGGAGTAGGAGTTTAAAAGGAGGATTTGAAACGATCGACCAAGAGGACAAAGCAGAGAAAGAGAGTGAGAACGGAGAAACCAGAGAGAAGAGAAAAAAGGGAGAGAGAGAGAGAGAGGGGTTGGTCGTTGATGGTCAAGGAGAGCTCGTCGTAGACCAAGGAGTCTAGAGAATGTCAAGGAGGAAAGAGGAAAACCATCAAAGAAGAGAGAGATCGTCGAAACCCATATAATGTACATGTTCCCTTTTCCTTCTTTTATTTATAATCTTTGAGAAATGTTATGATTTTAGTTTAAAATCATAAATATAAGTTAATTAGCATGGAATCGTGGATGTATATTGATTCTAGAATTTTCCCATGATTTTCAAAAAAAATTGATGAATTTTCGAGATTAAGCAACAATAATTTGAAAATGTGCTCTATGACTTATAATTTTTATATCTCGAATTATATCCAATGGTTTTTGTTAAAACTTGTTCCAAATGGAAGTAGATTTAGAATGCTTGTATTAGGAGATTTTGTAGAATTTGTAGCTGACCAGAAGTACGTCTGTCCAATGTCTCAACTCCAGCAAACGACTGTTGTAGGATCGAGGTCAGCAGAAATCGCTTAGAACGACATATTCAAATGATTCGATATGTCAAATCAAAGGATTTCGACAGACCATTAGATTTCGATCTGTCGAACCAAAGTCTTTTTCAAATTTTAGAACGTTTCAGTCTACCGAAACAGGTCCATAAACTAGTTTTCTGAGTTTTTCAAAACATTTCGATAACACCTGATAAGTGTGATTGGCATGTTTATTTACTATGAATTCCTTATGATTTAAGTTAGATTTATAGAAGTGATTTCCGTAATAGAAAAGATTTAGAAGACTTTTAAAAGAAAAATGCATGATTTGAGAAATAGATTTCTGTGCAGATCTGCGTAGTGGTAGACATGGAATTCGGGCCGGACTGGGCCGACCCAGCCCATGAAACAGGCAGCCCGCCCGGGCCTGGGCCAGGCTGGCTGGTCTGGGCCGGACCGACTGCAAAAAACCATGGGCCTGGCACGGCCCATGGCCCGCATGTGGGTCGGGCCAACGGGCCGAGTCGGTCCGGTCCATCGGGCCTAAAAAAAATAATATAATAATATAATAAAAAATACTTTTTTATTAATATATTTTTTAAAAAATACAACAACAAAAATTACATGTTTACATAAAAAATACAAAATATATTTACATCATTTGTTTTACATTTTTTTTCAATTTTTACATAAAGAATTATTCTTTTGGAGAGTCTGTTCTGCCTGTTGAAGTTGATGTCGCATCATCACTTCTTCTAATTCAGACTTTAAGCTCAAACCTTGAAAACGATCAACCGCATTGTACCAATCTTTTAAGCAGACGGAGGCTACTACAGACTTCTCCGATAATCTACATCTTTTATCATTTAATACTCTTTTTCCTACAGAAAATGCAGATTCCGATGCCAAAGTTGACGTCGAAATCGTTAGTAAATCTTTTGCCATTTTTGAAACTATAGGAAACCTAATAGCTGTACTAGACTACCAATTTAATATATTTAAGTTATCTATTTCTAATTCACTAAAAGCAATTGGGGATTCTAAATAATTATCTAATTCATTATTTGTACTTGATTTTATATATTTTTCCTTCTTTCTATTTAATCTACTTCATTGTTTGTGATCCTATTATATTAGATCCTTGACTACTAGATGTTTCACCGTAATTTCTAACATATTCTTCAAATAAATTATATAAATTTGTCTTTATTTTATCATTAAATGAATTTATATGCTCAATTTTATTCATGTTAGTAAAAATATCATCTATAAGTATCATACAATTAACTAATCTATGTCTAGGATCCATAATTAAAGCTAAACATGCCCACATTGGAGGGTCACTCCAATAATTATTATATTTAGTTTCCATTGATTTAATAATATCTATAAAAGTTGGAATATTCCTATATTATTGAAAAATATTTGTAATATTAAATAAATTAATTAAAACTAGATTACTTGTTGGATAAAATTGACCAGATAATTGT
>JAMKQA010089979.1:0-16160 GCA_024699735.1 Posidonia australis
CCCCCCCCCCCCCCCACTCCTTCTCCATCTTCTTCTTCACTCCTCCTTCCGATCTCGAGTGAGTGCGGGTGACAGAGAGAGCTTGAGAGTGGGAGACGGGAGGCAGTGGCTTGCAACAGCTCGTGGCTACCTGGGAAGCTCTAGAGCGACGTCCTAGAGGTCGTGGGGTGGCCGTGGTCGTGCGAGGTCGTCGGAACTCGCCGGAGTTGGTCGGAGATCGTCGGAGCTCGTTTCAAGTACGTATCCTAATTTAATGAGTAGAAATCATGTAAAATGGTAGAAATGCTTAGGATGCATGTAATATAGATTAAATTTAATGTTTTAGAATTTTTGGGAATTTATTGTGGCATTTATAGATATTTATGGCGGTTGGTGTGTTTTGGGTCATTTTGACCCTTATACCTTTACGATTTTGTATCTTGATGCATGGTGAATGGATTTCAGTTTTATTTGTTGGGTTTTGGAGTAGACTCGACGGTCTACCACATATGTTTTATTCGAGTTTTTTGGTGGTTGTTTGGGAGGTGCGATCGAAGCTCCCACCCGCGCGATTTCTGGGTGCCCTGCTGCAGGTTACCTGAATTCTAACAGAATACTGGGGGCGCGGGCCGATTGCGCGGACCACATGCACGGGTTCGGTAGTGGTTCTGGCCCCTGGTCCAGGCTCTGTTGGCGTTCAGACGAAAGTGCCAGGGGCACGGGCCAGACGCGCGCTCCACATGCGTTGGTCTGCCAGGCATTTTTGGGTTTTTCCTGGATTTTCGAAAAAAGTATTTTAATGCAGTGATTTTCCAGATTAGTTTGTATTGTCCCTATAAGATGGGATTGTGGGTCGTAAGTGGTGATCCCTTGAGACCCCTAATGTGCCGTTTTACCGAGGTTTTGGAAGAGTTTTCAAAGATATGAAAATGATTTTGGAAAATGGATTTCAAAGAAATAGTTGGCCTGTTTTGGAAAATGTTTTCTTTGTTTTCTGTGTGCGGACCGAGACAGTGTGGGACCGTGTCGTCGGGACCAGGGAATGTGACGACATTCTCAGGTGGTCGGGCGCGACTCCTTGGTTGAGGTCGGAGGCCGAGATACCTGACGCTGAGTGACGTCGGGTCCTAGAGGTATGAGACTTCTTGACTGTCGTCTCAAGGCTAGGGTTGAGGTCCGCAGGTTGAGGTGTCTTGTGGCATGAAGGGGAGGTATGATACTCCTGCTGTCACTGTGAGCACTGAGGTTCAGGTGTCGTAGGGTGTGGAGGTATGACACTCCCTCCTGAGCACCGTGTGTGGAGGACCCCGTGAGAAGGCGGACCCTGTGGAAGCCAGTGCGGATGGGACACATGCCCCGTAGCTGGTAGAGTCCTGAGAGACAGGACAACCTTCCCAAGGAGGGGTTGGCTTTGTGAGGATTCTCTAGAGAGGGAGAATCGCGGAAAGGTGGTTGGCTCCTGCACAAGGTGGCACACTGTGGCAGTGTAGAAAGCCGAGGTCGCTCCTCGATGGACTACGTGTGGCCAGAGTTTGGTTGCATGGTGCAGGGCTTCCCTACTTACTGTGTATGGTTTTGGCCATTGAGGACCTTTGCTTGTGGTTTTGGGCTAATAGAGCCTCAATTGTGGTTTTGACCGGTGTAGACCTGGTTTGTGAGGTTTTGAATAAATGGTTTACGAAATGAATTTAAAAGGAAAATAAATTATAGTTTTATTTTTCATGGTTTTCTTAGGATGCGTACTGGGTAACTTTTGTCACACATGCGTTTTCCTCGTGTTTTTGTTTTGCAGGTGCAGGCATGCAGGGGGTTAGCATAGTGCATATAGTCTGGAGTTTTCTTGCCGCAGACACAGGTTCCTAGTAGTTAGTTATTTTATGTTTAACTTTAATTTTCTCGTAATTTAAATTATTTTAAATTATTGTGAAAAATGTGGAACGTTACAATAAATTTTCTAAAATCATTATGTATCAAACAAATATAAATTGTGTGAAGATCATTAATTTATAAAAAAAACCTCAATGAAATTGAGCATATTAAGACCTTGATTAGAGAATATGGAAAATTCCAGTGAAATCTTAAGAGGTGTGTAGGAAAATAAATTCCATGATATTTATACATACTTAATTAGGAAAGCAATGGAAGTGATTTCTGTTAAATAAAGTGGAATTGATTTTCTATTAAATCATTTTGCTTTGTTGTGCACAAACACCTTAATTTAGATGGTCAACAAGAAATTGAATTTCCTTTAAATCAATTCTAGTACTTTCTAGGTACACAAACTCCCTTTAATCTCATTTTGCTTTGATATTTTGCCTTCATCACTTAAGAATAATTAAAAGTTTTCCTTCCTTTTTTATAGGGAAGATTTTCCTTCAGAATGAAAGGTTGCATCCACTCGATTGGCTTTAGGATATTGGAAAAGAAAGTTAAGTCTACTACGTGACATGATATTAACAACTTGGATTAGGAGTGCATATGAGTCTAGGATGGATTAAAAATTGAACCAATCCGATCTAGATGAGTTGAGTTGAATTGAGTTTTTTGTATCATGAGTTGAGTATAAGACAAAAAATTTAAAACACGAACTTTCTAAGTTAAGTATAGATTCCAAGAATGGATTACCTATCCTAACTTGAAATCTGAAGGTATACATATAATTAATTATTTATATTTATAAATATATATTATATATATAATTATTTATTTAGAAAACTCTAATCTCTTCTCTGCAAAACTCCCTTTATTATTCTCTTCACACAATCTTCCTCCACTCATCTGTCGCTCATCCCATCTTATCATCTTCTAATCTCTCCCAAGTCTCTATCCTTTCTTCCAATCTTGTTTTCTTCTTTTCTCCCTATTGTATCTTGATATCTTCTCTTCTTACCATTTAAATAAAGTAGGAAAATTCTTGTAATTCATCAAATAAAAACAAAAGAACTAGATTGTTGACCATTTTACCTTAAACTATTTATAAACCTTAGAGTAATAATTTATATTATTCAAGGAGTGCCAATAAGTCATGCCTTTGACGACAACATAACAAGATTGTTCATCATTTTATGTTTATCAATAATGTTGTATATTTTTATATAATATACTATAAATGTAATCTTTAATTCTTAATAAATACATATAAAATCCGAGAACTGACCCGACAAAATCCAAAGTTTGTGGGTTGGATTAGTTGGGTCTGAACTGAGGTTAGGTTGGGTATATAGATCTAAAATTATTCAATATGAACAATTTAGGTTGGATTATGGGTTTATCCTTAATCTGACCTATATATACCTGTAACCCTTACTAATACAACACAACCATCAATCATTTCTTAGCTCGATCCATCTATCAATGATCCAAACTAGGGTCTAGGGGCACAAGACATGGCAATGGATCATGTCGCGTACTTATCTTGTCATGTTAATCGTGTTATAGTGTCTATTAATTTTTCTAATACTATTTCTTGTATTTGACAACATTATGATTGATTATTGATAAAATAGTAATTTTAAACATGTATAAAATATGTTTGGATTCAATTCAATATCAACATGCTTCAAAATCTATTAATAATATTAAACTAGTAATAACTTGATTAGATTTCAGTCGTGTTGAAACATGCAGTATTGGTGTCGAGTCGTGTCAAAAAATTAAATGAGAAGTGGAAGGAATCCAATCAGCCGTGGGCTACATTAAAAACACACATTATACAAAAATCAAGGTCTAGTTTCTGAAGAAGTCTGGTTTTTATATGAATCTTCAACGACGCATTGAGATTTAAGTCGAACAACTGCAAGAGTACTGTATCAGAAAAGGCCAATCATTGAGATTAAGTGGTGGTTAGAAGCTGCTCGCTTTGAGATTCTGAAGAGAGACGCGAGTAAGTTCTTATCCTCAGAAAACGAACTCTTTTCTGCAACAATAAATCAGCAAGCACTCTTTAGTGGTAGAAGTCTAATTCAGATCTTCCTCTTATAATTACGATTTTAATCTCAAGTTTCCACTTTAACATGATGGATACATTTTAATTATTTTAAGTACGAAAGAGGCGTAAAAGAACGGGCAAGATTTTATTTTATTAATTTTTTTTTTTTTTGGACTGGTTTTTTTTTCCAAGTGGTTTGGCTCCGACTTCGATTTTTGGGATCTTGCGAGGTAATATCCAAACCATGTGCAGTACTCGATACTCCCAAGCATTTCTTTTCATCAACGTGCACTCAACATGGAGGATCTTTTTTTAAGTTAAAAGCTTCTGAACTCTAATCACAATTCTAATCTTCAAAGAGAGTAGAGACGGATTGCAAGCGGTGGATAACGGCGACAGATAATGGCATCTGGAAGTACCAATTTAAGTTTATCAGAGACAAGAAGTAAAATGAAAAAGGGTGGACATAATGACTATCAAACAAAAGAACCATTAAAAAGTGCAAATGTCGAGGGACGTGAGTGATAGGGATCATGTGGGAACGAATGGAGCCAAATGCACGGATGACGCAGATAATGCTCAACGAACAGCTGAAGCTCAACGAATGACCAACAGATTGAATAGTCCCAAAAATGCACGGCAACATCTGGATTACTCGCAAGGCCGAATGAAGTTAACCAGTCCAGTGTCTTTGATGCGAAACTAAGAGTTATACCTGCAAAATCCACCTCCTTCATGTATTAGACCATTACCCCTTTTTTGGGGGTAAAGATGAAAGGACTCGTATCCTCGGCTGGTTTTGCAATGTAAAGGGTTCCAAGGTTTAGCTAGACATGGGGTGTTTTTTTGTTTTTTTTTCCTTTCCTTTCCCCCACCCCACACGGTCTACAGGCCCAGCCAATACAGTTGAACCCCCGGACACAAAAGGCCAGAGTCAGACCACATGGCAGTCAGATGTCTTCATGGTCTCGGCCCTAGCCCAGGCCCACTTTGGCCCACACTCACGGGTGTAGCAAGTAGCAGCTTTATCTCATTTTGTCTCTGTTTCGTTAATGTTGATTGAGATAGATAGATAGATAGATAGATAGATAGATAGATTGTGAGAGAGAAAGAGAGAGAAACAGATAGACATCCACTCCCCATGAATTGCTCTTTTACCCCTTTTCTAAGGAGGTTTTCATAGAACTTGTGAGAGATTGCCGTCTGAAATGTCCACATGTCAGTTTCTCTTCATTTTCTAGTTCATGAGTGTGTGTGTTTTTTTTTCCATCTTCTTTTCATCCCATCTAAGGTTATCTAAGGTTGTGTTAGGTAATAATTCTGACTCGTGATTTTATCATAGGATCCATGACCAGAAACCCACCCATCTGAGGCCCACAATCATTACTAAATACAGCCTAAGAATAATTTCTATACTCCATTCCCATGTGTCCATCACTAGTTTCCTATTCATTACATCTTAAGATTACAAATTTTTGGATGCCTATCTGTGGACAACTTGGCTAGCACGAAATGATTTGATATTTAAAAAAAGAAGAAGGAAAGAAGTACCCACTATCTTTCACCACATTATGGCTTAAGTGGAAGTGATGGAAGTAGAGTGGTTACAGCAAACCTTGTCGACATTCTCCCTACTTCCAAGCCTTGCAAGCACCAGATGCTGCCACTCTTCTAAGAGAATCTGTAGCTCGCGGACAAACAAGTGCTGCTGGAAACGTCACCTATGCTCTGGACATAGCACAAGTAGAAGCTATTGCAGAGTTAGAAGCTTACAACATCGAGGACATTGGGAATGTTGTTGAATGGAATCTGCAAGAGGAAGAAGGGGGCACAGAGGCTCCTTAGTCGGCACTGGGTGCAGGGGTGTGATGGATTTGAGGCAGCTTTTGAATGTTGCTCCTCTTAAACTTATTATCCTTTTAGCTGAATTATCACCTAAATAAGGCAGAATTCCATAATACTTGTGAGTATGCACTCTATTTTCTTGGTGGTGGTTTCATAACCAACACATTAATGAAAAACCTTGTCACCGCTTCCAAAAAACAAAATTTTGAATGCATACAAACTAATGTTCTCTGTAAAAGTTAATAGCCAATTAAGGATAGTATAAAGTTAAAATTTAGATGTTCTTGATTCTAAGACTGTAAGTAGGTTAAATATCACCAACTACACCTAATCGGACCAGTTGGAAAAGGATTAGGCTAGGAATTTTACTCATTTACTTGCCTACATAGCAGGCAAGTAACCCTGTAACCCATTAACCCATGAATAAAGTTAGAAGATGTGATAGATTTATTTTTAGATTATTTATGATGTTATATTTGTTATTTTTCTTGTAGTATTATAGTTAATTATAGATTTCAGAATTTCATGGCAGACTTTATGGATTATTTAATGGTTTTGTCGTATGGTCTTTTTGTTAAACATTTACACTCGATTCAGCACATGAAATAGCAAAACTAGATCCAATTTGAAAATAAAAAACTCACATGTTTGATATGCTAATCTGTCCTACCACCCTTAACCCAAACAAGCAGTGAACAGGATAACAACTAATATTTTATTTGAACACGTATTCACCTGATGCGTCATCCACTAGGAAAGGAGTAGCTAAAGGTAAAGTAGACTCCTAACCTGACGAACTTATTACCCTATTGATTAACTCTTTTCTAAAATGATATATTTTATTTATGCTAACGTTGGGATGATTACATGCCCATTTCAGGTGCATGGTTTACCGGTGGTTATTATTTTATAGAAAAGGGGGCAAGAGCCTAGCACATACTCCTTGTAAAGGAGAGAAGGTACAATTAGGAACCAAACCATCACGAAATAAGGTTCATTCTCCTCAACACGTGCATGTTGTCTCATATTATACAGTCTGATCTCTCTTTCCAATTGATCCTAACAAAATTCCCTCTACAGCAGACCCGAAGCTTTTGATGTATAAGGTACCGATTTAATCACCGTTTACAAAAAAGAAAAGAAAAGAAGGAAAGGAAGGAAAAGGTATCCATGCACCCAAAAGAAATCCCATCACAATCTAAACGTGAAATAACTAACAAGCTTATCACTGAACAAGGGTTTAACCAACTTAATCGATGTACAATCAGGAAAACTACAAATGTAACTTATCACACAAATATCTCATTATCACAGTGACTGGGAGAACTTTAAACTCGTCCCAGGTATCAAGTTCGAATCCTGGAACATGTATAAAAATTACCGTTTACAAAAAAAAAACGCATTGATGGAGAAATTAATATAAAGAAAGAGTAATCAGTGCCATACTTTGACGGAGAACTTATTATTAGTGCTCCCAAATGAGCATCCCTGAGGGAGATGCCAAATGTAATCTTTGTTGACATTGAGGGAGTACCATTTACAGATGTTGATTCCTTCACGGATGCGCAAGCAAGAGCTCAAGAAAGATGGCACAGGGAAGGGAAGTAAGCAAGAGTTCAAGAAAGACAGCACAGGAACTGAGTTTTAGGTGTGCCATCAAAAAGAGACGGGACTGTTGGGTGATCAGAGGCACAATATTACCAAATAACTTCTTACAACTCAAGTGAAGCCTACACTATACATGTTTTAGATTTTGATAATCTAATGTATAAATTTAGCTAGCATTCTGTATCGACCCCAACCTTGTAAGACACATGACAGAATGGATTCAACAGCATTAAAGTATCACATAGCCAAAAAGAAAAATATGATCAACATATGTTTTGCAAAGTGAATTCCCCAATGCGAGAAGATCTGTTTGAGAGACAACAAAACGGAAGAACTTTGGTAATGCAATATATGATATTAAGAAGCTATATACATCAGAGAGAGCACGGCAAGAAGTTAAGAACAACAACAATCATAACATGAAATAGGCAAATCGATAAATGGCTGCATCGGAATGCACAATTTCAGACTTCAGAATTTCAAGGAAAAGATTGGTTTAAATTGTTGAAAGTCTTATATTAGAAAAATTAAGGAATGAACTTATAATTATATATAGATAGACCCTTCCTCTCATAGTTAATTAGTTTTAAGTTAGATATATATATTTCAACACGATATTAAAACCAAACCAAAAGAGGTTTAAACAAACTCAAGTCCACACACATATACTTATATTTAAATGAAATACTCGTTGAACTTAAAGAAGACCACTAGTGAAGGAAAATGTTAGAATAATTTCACATTAGAAAAAACAATGATTGAATTTATAATTATTTATAGATAGACTTCTCTACTCATAGCTAATTGATTTTGAAATGGATGTCGATATTTCAACTTAAATCATGAAACACAAGGATGAGCAGCAAAGTTTCAAGGAAAGGATTGCTTTAGATTATGAAACAGACAAAGACGAACAGCAACATCAACATGCATAGTTCTAAACTTCTAGGAAAGATTTGTCCAGCCAAATGTACTCACCCAAACAAAGCATAGAAAACAAGACAACACAAGCAACTGCATTTTGTGATATACCAGGTTTAGTTGACTTAGTGCTGCATCCGCTGGATTGTAGACAGATCCAGGGTCATTCCATACATCTTGACAAGAGCCTGTGCGCACCAGCCATGTCCATCATCAACTGTTGGCATTCTAACTTCTACGGGACAGATTGCACGCTGTGGGGTTGGATCGATTGCACCAGCCAAAACCCTCAGTATATTAGAAGCATCAATGTCCATACATATACTGATCTCGGTGGTTCCTTTTGGTGCTGGAGGAATCCCTGTTACCTTTAAGTAACCCAAAAGATGGTTCTCTTCCACCAGCCTTCCTTCACCCTCATAAACAATGATCAGGGCCTCTGTTTGGTTATCGTGGGCTGTTGTGAACATCAAGTCCTTCCTTGCAGGTATTGCAGTGTTCCTGTGTATGATTGGTATGAAGTTGCCATTATCAGCCCGAATTCCCAGACTTAAGGGAGCAGCCTGTATTGTTAACAGGTCCAGACCACCTGAAGGTTCACTGATTCCAGAAGCAACAGCCCCCTCCAATGCAGCACCGGATACAGCAGCCTCCAATGGGCTTATTCCTTGATAAGAATCATTCTTTCCACACAAATTCAAGACAATGCTTCTTACCTTGGGAATCTTTGAGCATCCACCAACAAGTATGACATCATCTATGTCTCTAGGTGCAATTCTTGCATCACCTAAGCATTGTGTCACAAGGTTCTCACATTGTGCAAACACCTCCGCGTTCACTGCCTCAAATTCTGCACGATTCAAGGTTTTGGATATTTTTACCCCAGCACCCAAGTCCACATTGATAGTAACGTTTGTTTGAGAGGATAGCTTATGGATCGCATCCTCTGTTGAGATTCTAAGCAAACCCATCGATCTGATCTTGCGCAAATCCTGATTAGAGCAAAAATTATCGAAGTCTGGAACAATGTAACGCATCACGTTTTGAAGTAGATCTTCACCACCAATACTACGGCCTTGCAATGCTTTTATCTGAGAGACTCCCCCAGCCGTAGCAGTTATAGCAGCATCACAATAACCTGCACCCATGTTGAAAATAAGTGCCACTTTCTCACCTCCACCACCCACAGTATCATTAGATTGCAGCTGCTGTTGCTGCTGTGCATATAATAGAGCCACTGAAGTGGGTTCTGGCATTAACCTAAGGACATGCAAACCAGCCATTGCACAGGCACGTTCGATTCTTGTTTGCTGAAACCGACTAAAGGAGACAGGAATCGTAAGTACTGCATTCCTGATTGAATGTTTAAGTTGGATCTCTGCCATGGTCTTTAGTTCCACAAGAAAGATGGCAATAACTTCTTCAGGTGAAGTGGATCTCCAGACGTTGTTGACCAGCGCTGCAATGAATGGCCTAACACCAATGTCCAAGGTCTGCACAAGGAAAGGAAGGGCCTTGCTGGCATGCACTACGGGATCAGTGTCCACTCTCCCAACTAAGCGTTTCATATTAAAAACTGCACTTCCTGAGAATATCTCTTCTTCTACATGCGCAAGCTCCTCACTCACACCCCCTGTAGGAACCTCATCTTTAAACATTACATACGAATGCATCAGCTTCTGGTTCCTAGTGTTCTTTAACAGTTCCACTTGGGACCCATTCCATATTGCAACACTGCATTGTGATGTTCCAAGATCAATCCCTATTGCAAGTTTAGGAAAACTAGATGGTGCTTTTTCTTCATGGGATGTCTCACTGTCAGATGCAACTGTGTAAGCTGCCTGAGCCATTCCTGCAAACAGAAACACACATAAATAATGAAATTCATCAACTTACTGCAATTTTACAGGTCAGCTGGATGAACAGTAGTTAGAGTCAGTCATGCTGCAATTTTTCAGGTCAGCTACTTGAACAGTAGTTACAGTCAGTCAACTAGCTGAACGAGTTTGCCAGAGCACTTTCTCGCCTGGTTCCATTTCAACGGATATAGGAAAAAAAAAAATCAGAGCTTGCATATATTAAGCAAAAATTATTGTGAGGCATTTGTATATCTGATGAGACAAATAATAAGTTCATTACACATGATGCCTGTTAATTTTTTTAACTTCTTGCATTTCTTATTATTAGAAAATAAAAAATAAAAATAGAACATGAAATATAGGGTGTCTCCTTGAAGATTACACCAAAAAATGAAAGAAAAGGCAAAAAAAACCCCCCAAAAGCGAAGGCGAATTGGACAGTGTTTGAGATAAGAACACATTCTTTGATTGTATTTTACACTAGCATTATTGTTGCACTGGCATTCCCTAAACAAGCATGATGCAAGTAGCCGGTCATTTTGAAATCAAACCCAATTTCGAGAAAACTGAATAGTAACTAGTCAACCAGCCAACTGGTGGCCCATTGACTTCAAGACGATGACTGGCAACATTATTAGATGTGTACTTTTTGGACCCTTCCCACATGAAATTCTGACATAACTTTCCATGGTGAACAAAGGAAATGTATACAGATGCATTCTAGCCAATTCACCAATGTCTGAATAAGTGCATGCAATTGTGCAAATGAAGTCCCCCCAAGCATCGTATGTTATTTTCTATTCAAATAAAAATTAATAGAAAGGGGAAAAAAAGTCTAATAACAAGTATGTATATCTTTTTGCTATGCAAAATATTTGCAATGCTTTTTTTTTTTCTGAATATGTATTGAGGATTTAATATAGTGGAAAATATCCACATGAACATGGAGCTTAATCATGTCCATAGTTGTAAATGGCTGAGCATCACAATTGATATGCACTAATACTAAGACTACATTTAGTAAATAAACCTAAATGATGGCAAAATGGTTGTCAAAAATGGAATCTGCATGTTCAAATATTTATATTTCTTATATAAATAAAACTCAAATCATAAGCTGATATGATTATGCAAATAACTTAGCCATCTATCTACACTTGATTTACACAAAGCACAGTCCATGAGAAAAAAAAAAAAGAGTTCAGCTTGCAGCACTCCACAAATTTAAATCCAGCTACATAATGTGGTATATTAACCCAAGTTTTATGCAAGTTTGTGACATATGATTTCTGTATTTGTGGATTTCTTCTTCTTCTTTTGCTTGATTTTTGGATCTTCTGTCAATTAGAAAAAGTATCTTGAAGTTGTTCAAAGTTCGGATAATCCACTCAATCAAAGATGCGACAAACAAAATAAACAAGAATCTAACGTTCCAAGTCTAAGAGCCTTCGAAAATCAAGTCTCCTGCCTGATTAAGGATCAACTATTTTGTCAGTTGGAATTTATTTACATAACAATACCTCATGTGAAATGCTACAAGCATCACGAAGAGGTTTTAGTTGACTATCTTCTTTGTTTCTTAAAGATCATATGCAAATGTGATAAGATGTTGTTTACCATGCAGGTCATAAAGCAGGAAGGCATTTACTAATTGAAGGTCAGAAACAAAAGATAGGTTGATTTTGTTTAAACTAATTTGAAATTATGCTGAATTAAATGGTCCATAGAAGAGAAAGAATTCAAACATATGAAGATGATGTACTAGAATATGGTTTCTACCAGTAACCTATCGAAAAACACAAGAAAACCCCAAGGATCAAATTTCAGAACAAGATTCACTTTCACTAATAAATAACAAGCAATAAAACTATAACTGGATTACCTTGTTATACTGCTAACGTGGATCTAAACTTCAATGTCTAAAAGTCTACTATTCTCCTTCAGGAAAAAGAATTTGTGTTACTTAGATAAAGAAGACATCTAGGTTGAAGGAAGAAAATACGACTCTCAACTGATAAAATCATGATTCAGATATACAATGAAAGAACCAAACTTCAACTTTCAATGTATTGAGGCTAAAGACTTCATCTAAGTTCCATTCCAAGTGTTGCTTTTTTCTTTTCAAAATGACAGATGTACATTCCACTAATCAAAGTCCAACAATATTATGTCGGTACTTAATACTTCATGAATGAAATCCAATATTTCTTAATATACCAATAGCTGCAAAGCTCAACCCTATTTCAGCAGCAAATATCATAAATAGAGATCAACCAAATCTGAATATCACCTAATCAACAGCAATCAATGGACTCCTGATTTTTTGTTTACAAAACCAAGAAATATCAAAACCCAAATGGCATTACAAAATACAATGGTTCAAGACTAGGATAACAATCATACAAGACACAGAATTTATGCGGTTCAACAAGACACCAACATCCACAGCTGCTGGCCAAGATTACAAGAAAGAGTTCCCACATATTTATAGATGGGTCTGCAAAGTGGAAGCATCAGGAGATTAATCCTCTATCATACTCTACATCTCCAACAGAAGAGCACCCACTATAAAGAATAAACTTCACAGCTAACAATTGGAGCACAAGAACCTAACCTGTAACTAGTTAATAAAAGCCAGTGAAGAAACCCCACAGCAACTAATTATCCATGTTGAAGAAGATCTTATTACTCTGCCATCAATCAATAGCTTATTACTCCACAGCTAACGATTGGAGCTCAGGAACCTAGCCTGTAACTACTCAATCGAAATCAGTGATCAGACCGAAAATACACCACCTCTCAAATGGCAACATTAAAAACTAAAGAAGCAAAAACCAAACTACTGATACAAAACTACAACACAAATTCAAATCGAAGACAACAAGATGAAGTAGAAAGCAGAAATCCCAAACCAACTAATGGCCAACGTTGAAGAAGAGCTTATTGCTCTGCGATCAATAAATAGCTACGGAAATAGTTTTCACCAATTACTAAAGACCCAAAAAAAGAACTACCCAACTGCCACTACAAGCAAAGGAATCAAGACATGCAACCAGATCAGCTCAAAAACAGCAGCATCACAAAGACAGACCAAATAACGGGAATCGATCAGAATGATGGTGAGATGAAGACCAAGAAGAGCTTACTCTTTGATCGCGAATGCCCTCGAGCGAAAGAGACAGAGCGGATAAAATGATGATATCAGCAATGATGATATCAGCTCTTCCGGCAACGACGTAGCAGAGGAGGATGGCGCAGCTTCGAGAAGTGTCCGGACAAAGGAGGGAAAACCACGCGATGTGGACGTGCGGAGGGTCTCAGGAGTCTGATCTGTTTGGTAGCCGGGAAGCGACTTGTCCAGTGTAGCACACCCCAACGAGCCACGTTTCCATGATGATTATTTTTTTCTGTAACGGTTATTAATATATATTATAATCAAATACTTGACTACGAGATCATTTCTAATATACATGTGATGTCCGTAGAATTCGAATTTTTGATCTTTTATATAACCATAAGGAAATTTCACCACTAGATCAAATAACTACAAACATTTCTTTAATGATTATCGCACTCTTGTATTGCTAGTGTAGATTGTTCTTAAGTTGGTTTCATCGTTACTTACAAAAAAAAAAGTTCTACCATTATTAACATTCAAATACAGGTTGGTTGGTCTCCTAGAAAATCAAGGGAGCCACAAGTGTCATACTTTTTTTCTCACAACATTAGAGAATAAGTGTGCAGCATTGAATTAGTCCGAACATATAATTTTAGTTCGACCTTTCCTTAGTAATTCATCAAGTCAAAACTTCTTCTAACACAAGTACACATTTTCGATCACTTGTACATTAGTATATACACACAATCACAGTGGAAGACTCAAATATATAAGGAATGTCTTCTTTCTATACCTTAGGTGCAAAGTTAAGAAGGAAGACACAATAAATTTACTCGTTGTTGTTCTTCTTTCTCACATTACATGCATTTATACACACGTACACACTCTACCACACTATATAACTACTTACAATCATTCGATCCATTACATGTACATTAAAGTTCCTATTAATGTACCTGTACCTTGAATCTTAACTTGCACACATTTAAGTACATTGAAGTTTCACTCTTGCACATTTAAGTGTCTTTAAATTCCATTACTTGTGTACATTGAAGCACCTTCAAGTTCCATCACTCGCGTACCAAAGCACATTGATTCTATACATTGAAGTCTCATCAATCACGTGCAATGAAGCTTCATCACTTGTGCTTGACTGTAATATTCACCATTGACTTGTGCATGTTCTTGTGCCTTGAAGTCTCTTCACTCATGAACACTTATGTGTCTTAAAGTCTTTTCACTTACGCATATTAATGTGTCACCAATGCATAGTCAATGTGTAACGCTTGGTCAACCTGTGCATGACTATCATAGCTTGCGCACACCTCATGCAATCAATGCTTTGACCATAACGACTGCTGTTTGTTAGCACATGAACTTGAACAATGCCTTTAACCCACAGTGCCTGTTTGTGTTCATGTGTCACCCACATGTCTCGTTGCCTTCTTTGGTTACACACGATCCACACAATCAAGGCCAACATGCGACCTACTTGGTCAATTGTCTGCCTTGTTTAGCTACTAATGTACATCCTACGTACAATCACTTGGACTTTAATCACTCATTACACGTTGGTTCGTATCATGGCACTTCTTTCATGCTTGTGTCCAATGCTTAGTTCATGTGTGCACCACCTCGCGTGAATTTAGCTCTTGGCTCAAGGTGAGGGATGAGACAACAAATTCCATTTCTCATCGTAATAGTTCAGAAATGAACTTCATAGAATTGGAATTCTTTGAATCTGTCTTTGACTCTCTTTAAATTACAGTTTACTTTTATCAATTATTCGATTTTTTTCAGTTTAATATCTTAAACTATTTTCATTACAACTTGCCTCTCTCAACTATCTTTGTTAAATAACAAGACTCTTTCGTCAAGTTTGAAAGATTACATGACCTTTAGAATATTTCTTTCAGATAAATTTGTCCTTCTTCCATTTACTTCATCAACTATTCGAGTTTTTCAACTTGGTGTCTTAAACTTTTTTTCGTTATAATTTACCGTCCTCAACTACCTCTGTTAAATAACACGACCTTTTTGTCAAGTTTGAAAAGTCACGTAATCCTTACAATATTTCTTTCGGATAAATTTACTTATATTTTTATCTTTTTTTTCCGACCTTCTTCTATTTTTTCTACGTCATAAATACTAGACTTAACTTCACTACCAAAATTTTATCCTTTCTCCTTCTTCTTTTTTTTTGAAAACGGTTATCTATATTTCTTCTAGGCCACACAAGCCAAATAAGGATGTCCAAATTATCAGTATTATACAAAAATTGGAACCAAAAGTTCCGACTAACATAGAATCAAGATAAAATCCAGAACTGGAGACAGAAAAAAGAAAAGAGACTATGTAAAGGATGCACTCCAGCATTAGCCCTCTAAATCCTCAACAGTAGTTTGTAAATTTTCAGAATCCATTCTTAAGGGCACAACTTCCGGATTGCTTCTAAAGGAAGAGGGAAGAGAAGGAAATTGCTCCACCATTTGCGAGGCCATGGCAGTAGTAAAGTGAAGAAGTTCTTCCTTCTCGAAGCCTGAAACAAGAGTGTCAACCTAGAAATGCATAAGCGAAATAATATCGTGAATAATAAGTAAATGTGATCTACTAAGTTTACGAAAAATCCTATTATTCCTTTCTTTCCAAATCAGCCAGAGAGTGATTTGTAATAGAATCGCCCATCCATGCGGACTTAATTCAAGTTTAAGAGGGGGTAAGGAATAGAATACGTCTGCCACACAAAAAAAAAACCTGGATACAAGTCTGAAGACAAAAGAAATTGCCAGACATTCTTAATAAAAGAGCAATTTAAGAAAAGATGATTGTTATTCTCAGTATGAACAGAACAGAAGACACATAGCTTAGGGCCATTCCATCCTCTTTTTGCTAAATTTTCTTT
>JAMKQA010089980.1:0-13121 GCA_024699735.1 Posidonia australis
GGTGGAAGGAGGAACTCATGCAAAAACTTGCTTTAGTGCAGATCTGTTTCTCAGATTTCAGCACCAGAGTTTTCTCCCAAAAAAGGTGTCTTCTAATGGCTGCTATGGAGGTCCTTTTATAGGGATCCATGGGTAGGTAACTCATGAGAAATGAAGGGCCTTGCAACGAAAAGCCTCGAATATTCCTTGGCACATTCATTTGCAAGGTAACAGCCTTGGAAGATGGAAGGTCTGCAGCCGCAGCCTGCGAAGTGGCTGGGCGCCTGCTTTGTGCGCCAGTGAAGTGCGCCACCTTCGTGCGCCACCTTAGTGCGCCCACCCGGCTCACAGATTTCTCTGACTGGGGCTCTGGCTAATGGGTTTGGGGTCTGGTTTATGGGTTGATCACATCCAAAGCAACATAAGGATACTCATCTCTGGTTACCTCAAAATCGAGGTGTCTACATATAGTAAGCAATGATGAGAAATCACTCAAAATGATACAGCTTTGATTATGTTTATGCAATATCTTTGCATTACGCACTGGACCCGAAATAAAGAGTGATACTTCTGAGCATTAAGACACACCCCCTACACATCATGTTCCTATTAGCATAAGGCACTAAGCATAGCATGGCATATCGCCCACAGGCGTACAGCAAGAGGCTGAAAAGCCGACATTTCATTTACAAAAGAGAAATCATTAGAAGACCGATTCGTCGGGCGTGCGAGGGTGCCTAACACCTTCCTCGCACGTAACAGGGATCCTTACCCGCATTTTTGGTTTTACGCAGCCCCTTTTTATTTTGTTTGCATGATTCTTCATGTGTTTATGGTTTTCCTCGTCTTCCATAATAGACTAGGTGAAGACTCCTGCATTTTTGCATTTTTCCCTCTCTTTTTTTCTTTTTACCGTGGCTTTGTCGCTCCTTTGGCACACACATCACCTACCCGTGTGGGCTATCCCCGTCAACATGGTTACAGCTGCTGATTCCTGGCCTCTAGGAACAGTTCTTTATTCCTTCTTCTTGAATCCCCTTTAAGTCCAGAGGAGATTCAAATTTTGTCCGACTCCTTTAAGTCCGGAGGAGTCCTGTGCTGCTGATTCTTGGCCTCTAGGAACAGCTCTCTGCCCTTTCTCTTGAATCCCCTTTAAGTCCAAAGGAGATTCGAGTTCAGTCCCACTCCGTTAAGGCCGAAGGAGTCCTGTGCTGCTGATTCCTGGCCTCCAAGAACAACTCTCTGCCCTTTTTCTTGAATCCCCTTTAATTCCGGAGGAGATTCGAGTTCTGTCCGACTCCTTTAAGTCCAGAGGAGTCCTGTGCCGCTGATTCCTGGTCACCAGGAACAACTCTCCGCCCTTTTTCTTGAATCCCCATTAAGTCTGGAGGAGATTCGAGTTCTGTCCCACTCTTTTAAGTCCGGAGGAGTCCTGTGCTGCTCATTCTTGGTCTCCAGGAACAGCTCTCTGTCCTTTTTCTTGAATCCCCTTTAAGTCTGGAGGAGATTCGAGTTTTGTCCGATTCGTTTAAGTCCAGAGGAGATTCGAGTTCTGTCCGACTCTTTTAAGTCCGGAGGAGTCCTGTGCTGCTGATTCCTGGCCTCTAAGAACAGCTCTCTGCCCTTTTTCTTGAATCTCCTTTAAGCCGGAGGAGATTCGAGTTCTGTCCTACTCCTTTAAAGCCAGAGGAGTCCTGTGCAGCTGATTCCTGGCTTCCAGGAATAGCTCTCTGCCCCTTTTTATTGAATCCCCTTTAAGTCCGGAGGAGATTCGAGTTCTGTCCTACTCCTTTAAGGCCGGAAGAGTCCTGTGCTGCTAATTCTTGGCCTCTAGAAACAGCTTTCTGCCCCTTTTTCTTGAATCCCCTTTAAGTCCGGAGGAGATTCGAGTTCTGTCTGGCTCCTTTAAGTCCAGATTAGTCCTGTGCTGCTGATTCCTGGCCTCCAGAAACAACTCTCTGCCCCTTTTTCTTGAATCCCCTTTAAGTCCGGAGGAGATTCGAGTTCTGTCCGGCTCCTTTAAGTTCAGATGAGTCCTGTGTTGCTGATTCCTGACCTCCAGGAATAGCTCTTAGCTCTTTATTCCTTTTTCTTGAATTCCCTTTAAATTCGGAGGAGATTCGAGTTCTGTCCGACTCCTTTAAGTCTGGAGGAGTCCTGTGCTGCTGATTCCTGGCCTCTAGGAACAGCTCTCTGCCCCTTTTTCTTTAATCCCCTTTAAGTCCAGAGGAGATTCGAATTCTGTCCGACTCCTTTAAGTCTGGAGGAGTCCTGTGCTGCTAATTCCTGGCCTCTAGGAATAGCTTTTAGCTCTTTGCCCCTTTTTCTCGTATCTCCTTTAAGTCCAGAGGAGATTCAAATTTTTGTCCGACTCCTTTATGTCCGGAGGAGTCTTGTGCTGCTTATTCCTGGCCCATAGGAACAACTCTCTACCCTTTTTCTTGAATCCCCTTTATGTCTGAAGGAGATTCGAGTTCTGTCTGGCTCCTTTAAGTCCGAATTAGTCCTGTGCTGCTGATTCCTAGCCTCTAGAAACAGCTCTCTACCACTTTTTCTTGAATCCCCTTTAAGTTTGAAGGAGATTCGAATTTTTTCCGACTCCTTTAAGTTCGGAGGAGTCCTATGCTGCAAATTCCTGGCCTCTAGGAACAACTTTTAGCTCTTTGCCCCTTTTACTCGTATCTCCTTTAAGTCCGGAGGAGATTCGAATTTTTGTCCGACTCCTTTAAGTTCGGAGGAGTCCTGTGCTGTTGATTCCTTACCTCCAGGAACAACTCTCTGCCCCTTTTTCTTGAATCCCCTTTAAGTCCGGAGGAGATTCGAATTGTGTCCGACACCTTTAAGTCCGGAGGAGTCCTGTACTGCTAATTCCTGGCCTCTTGGAACAGCTTTTAGCTCTTTGCCCCTTTTTCTCTTGTCTCTTTTAAGTCCGGAGGAGATTCAAATATTTGTCCGACTCCTTTAGGTCTGAAGGAGTCTTGTGCTGCTGATTCTTGGCCCTCAGGAACAACTCTCTGCCCCTTTTTCTTGAATCCCTTTTAAGTATGGAGGAGATTCGAGTTCTGTCCGGCTCCTTTAAGTCCAGATTAGTCCTGCGCTGCTGATTCCTGGCCTCCAGGAACAGCTCTCTGCCCCTTTTTCTTGAATCTCCTTTAAGTCCGGAGGAGATTTGAGTTCTGTCTGGCTCCTTTAAGTCCAAATGAGTCCTTTATTGTTGATTCCTGACCTCTAGGAACAGCTCTTAGCTCTTTATTCCTTTTTCTTAAATCCCCTTTAAGTTCGGAGGAGATTCGAGTTCTGTCCGACTCTTTTAAGTCCAGAGGAGTCCTGTGCTGCTGATTCCTGGCCTCTAAAAACAGCTCTCTGCTCCTTTTTCTTGAATCCCCTTTAAGTCCGGAGGAGATTGGAAGTGTCAGACTCCTTTAAGTCCGGAGGAGTCCTGTGCTGCTAATTCCTGGCCCCCAGGAACAGCTTTTAGCTCTTTGCCCCTTTTTCTCGTATCTCCTTTAAGTCCGGAGGAGATTCGAATTTTTGTCCGACTCCTTTAGGTCCGGAGGAGTCTTGTGTTGCTGATTCCAGGCCCCCAGGAACAACTCTCTGCCCCTTTTTCTTGAATCCCCTTTAAGTCTGGAGGAGATTCGAGTTCTGTCTGGCTCCTTTAAGTCCGGATTAGTCCTGTGCTGCTAATTCCTGGCCTCCAGAAACAGCTCTCTGCCCCTTTTTCTTGAATCCCCTTTAAGTCCGGAGGAGATTCGAGTTCTATCCGGCTCTTTTAAGTCTAGATGAGTCCTGTGTTGCTGATTCCTGACCTCTAGGAACAGCTCTTAGCTCTTTATTTCTTTTTCTTGAATCCCCTTTAAGTCCAGAGGAGATTCGAGTTCTGTCCGTCTCCTTTAGGTCCGAAGGAGATCTGAGTTTTGTCCCTTTCTCGCGACTCTTTTAAGTCCAGAGGAGTCCCGAGCTGCTGATTCCTGGCCTGCAGGAGCAGCTCTCTTTTTTCCTTCTTCTCGTATCTCCTTTAGGTCCGGAGGAGATTTAAATCGTGGTCCTTTTCTCGTGTCTCCTTTAAGTTCTGAGGAGGCTCAAGTTATTTTCCTGTATTGGAGAACCAACCCTTTATCCCTGGGCTGATAGCCCTAACTATCTGGTGATGAGTCTGTCAACTCGCTATCAGGCTGATAGCCCTAACTATCGGGTGACGAGTCCATCAACTCGTCAGTGGGCTGATAACCCGAACTATCCGATCGGTAGGTCCATCAACTTACCATGTCCTATCCTTTAACTTGTAGGTTTGATAGTCTTATCCGGTGCCCCTTCTTTTGGGCTGATCCCCCTTGACATCCGTCATCATTCTATCCCTCGGACGGCAAATCTGGCATCTTGCCATGCATCTTCCTGGGCCGGATGGTCCGTCATTTCGCCAGGTTTGCCCCAGGCCAATGAGTTTGATAGACTTGTCTAGGCACACTTTAGTGCGAGTCGGGAAGTCTCTCACGCTCCCCTCCGAAAGCTGAGCTACCCACTCATTTTCAGCATCATCTTCATGCTTTACCCGGCATCAGGGTCATCCTTTGCATTTGCATTTTGCGTTGACCGAAGGAACTTTGGTAGATAGCACACCTAACGAACTTCTTCCAAAGTAGGAGTTAACTCAATTCATCCGAAACGGAATGTGCGGTTTGTAGGCTTCCAGAACTGGGCAGCTGCACATAAGAAGTAACAGGAGACCTCCACATTTGCAATGTCTAAGAATTTTGAGGAGATTCCCCAAGCCCGCAACTTGTCACGATCACTATTTGTCAACATTTCGATCCACGCTTGGAGAACGTTTGAGCAACTCACCGGTATGATCATTGTAGGGAAACCCATGACCAATAGGGGAGCCGCGGCTTCTCTTGATTCAAGTCTGCAGAACATTGTTAAAAGAATATTCAGAATGACAAATCACTTTGTTCCACACACACAATATTTCATACAGTCCAATGTAGGTAGAAAAGCCATAAACTACTATCAAATGCTAAGTCATATGTCAGTAGCCACTATGAAACTGTGCAAAGGAGACAGCTAGATAATGCTAACATGCTCGTTGCTTGAGTACACAAGGTTACCTGCCTGCTGATGAGTTGACGGACTCGTCGCCGGATAGTTAAGGTTATCGGCCCTATGATGAGTTCACGGACTCATCGCCGGATAGTTAAGGTTATCAGCCCAATGATGAGTGTTGGTCCTCGGATGCAAGAAACCTAAAGGTCAGACCTCCTCCAGTCTGAGAAGGGTCACGAGGGAAAGGGATGGGGTTTGTTCCTAGGATACAAGGAAACAATGACTCGGTTCCCCTTAGGACTTAGAGGAGTTACGAGGGAAAAGGACAAAGACTGTTCCTAGGACATAAGGAAACAGCGACTTGGATTTCCTCTGGACTTAGAGGAGCCACGAGAGAAAACGATAAAGGCTGCTCCTAGGACACAAGGAAACAACGACTTGAATCTCCTCTGGACTTAGCAGAGTCTCGAGAAAAGGACAAAGGCTATTCGTAAGACACAAGGAAACAACGACTTGGATCACCTTCGGACTTAGATGAGTAGCGAGGAAAGGATAAAGGTTGTTCCCAGGACACAAGGAAATAGCGACTTGGATCTCCATTAAGCTCAGAGGAGTCACGAGAAGGGGATGAAGGTTGTTCCTAGGACACAAACAAATAGCGACTTGAATCTACTCCGGACTTAGAGGAGTCTCGAGGAAAGGACAAATGTTGTCCTAGGATACCAGGAAACAACAACTCGGATCTCCTCCAGACTTAGAGGAGTCTCGAGAAAAGGATAAATGTTGTTCCTAGGACACAAGGAAACAACGACTCGGATCTCCTCTGAACTTAGAGGAGTAACGAGAAAAGGGATAAATGTTGTTCCTAGGACACTAGGAAACAGTGACTCGGATCTCTTCCGGACTTAGAGGAGTCATGAGAAAAAAGATAAATGCTAGTCCTAGGACACAAGGAACCAGCGACTCGAATCTCCACTGGGATCAGAGGAGTCACGAGAGACGGGATAAAAGCTGGTCCGTAGACACAAGGAAACAACAACTCGGATCTCCACTGGGATCAAAGGAGTCGGTAGAAAAGGATAAATGCTGGTCCTAGGACACAAGGAACCAACGACTCGGATCTCCATTGGGATCAGAGGAGTCACGAGAGAAGGGATAAAGGTTGTTCCTTGGATACAAGGAAACAGCGACTCAAGTCTCCTTTGGGATCAGAGGAGTCGCAAGAAAAGGATAAATGCTGGTGTGACAATGCCGACCTGGCGGTCCGGCCCGGAGTCGTGTCGGATGGAAGGGATTACAGCCATGCCAAGATGGCGAAGGCACAAGATAGGATAAAAGAAAAAGAAAAAGAAAAGAGGAGTCGCCACCTAGTCTTTTATGGGAAAGATGAGGAAAACCACAAAAGATTGAATGCAGGAGATGTGGATGTGAAGGCTAGATATCTGCTAACCAGAGGATGGGTAAGGATTCCTATTACGCATAAGGAAGGTATTAGACACCCTTGTGCACTCGAGAAACTCAGTCTTTCTAGCCTAAATCGCTTGCTAAGGCGGAATGAATTCTTGTTAAGCCTAGATCATGCTTGCTAAGCCTAGATCATGCTCTAATCATGCTAATAAGTATGCCATGACAAATTTGGATGAATGTGCAAAATGATGTGCGAAAACTGCGAAGAAATTCATATGAAATAACGAAATCGTAAAATATAACACGACAAAGAAAATCATATGAAATGACGATGTTTTTGTAAAGAACTCCATTGGAAACCATATTGATGTCAAAAGGATAAAAGGTGGAGTCAACCTAAGTCCTCAGAATCATGGAAAAAGTTGTGAAAATCAAAGTAGAAAAATAATTTGCAAATGGACCAATGTGGGCCTTTTGGTCAGTTAATGTACGCTCTCGGGCAATGAAATCCAAATCAAATCAAAAATCTGAAATGTAGGATTAAAGCAAATCAAATCGGATATCGGATAAGAAACTCTGAAACCAAAATGAAGAAAGAAATCCATGAAAGAAAGGCATGAGATGCCAGCTTGCTGAAAAGGGATACAAATGTGAGGAGAAATAATATGAAATGCATGGATTAGTGCTTAAATGTGCAAAGATTTTAAATGATGGCTTAGACAAGGACTATGCAAGTCTGAGTGCAAAAATTGAGATGTATGCTCATGAATTGGAGGCATAGGGGCAATTTGATCATTTCCCTGCCAGATGTGATAAATGCTAGCATGGGAGTGATGCATGGCCTAAACTATGTTAAAATGTGTGTTAAATGTCCAGAAGATATTATTTGCAAGAAAACATGGAGAAGAAAACAACAAAATGATGTAAACACAATAAAGGACAAACATAAGGGTTAGGATGCAAAATTCACAAAAAAGAGTGAGGATCTGGATGAAAAATATGTTCATAACTCCTATTCTAACATGCAAATGATGGGTCCAATGTCAATGTGGCACTGAGATATGGAAATTGCACTTGAGTAATTTCCTGAAAATTTAGGGTCCAAAGTACAAAATTCACACATAAGTGCAAATGTGACCAAAATGTAAGACTAAAGATCAAATCTCAGTGAAAACATGATTTTTAAATAGAATCTATGATTAAATGCAAAATATGCAGCGTAATGAGTGGAAAATATTCCAAAATATGCTAGAAAACAATTAAAACCCTAAATGATGAATTTAGAAATAATCTAAGGGCCTATATGCAAATTATATGTGCTCATAAATGGTTTGATGTGAATCCAGGGACTTTTATGTAAAATTTCAGGACCTGAATGTGATAAAAATGAGACTTTTATACTGGTCAGTGCAATTATGAAGTTTCCTAAGGTCTGAGATGCAAAATTCACAAGGAAAACTCATTTTTTTAAGTTCTAAGGGCTTAATGCAAAAAATTAGGACCAAAATGTAAAGAAAATTCCATCTCAATGATAGTTAGTGTGATTTTTAGATCTTTCATGGTTTAATTGCAAATTTCCCAAAGAAAGTTCATCTTTAATAGATTCCATGGGCTAAATGCAAACGTTCAGGACTTAAATGTGATAAAAACTTAATTTTAATGATGATCAGTGTGATTTTTAAAATCTTAAGGGTCCAGAATGCAAATTTCATAGAGAAAAATTATTTTAAAAAGCTTTAGGAAATAAATGCAAATGTTCAGGACTTAAATGTAAAGAAATCATGTTCTAGGGACCTAGATATGATAAAAACATGCAGGAATATGTTAAGAATAAAAAAAAGGAAACATGTAGGGGCCCTATGCAAAATTTACAGAGAAAATAAAAGAGCTAAGTATTTTAAAAACCACAGGGGCTAACATGCAAATGTTTGGATCCAGATGCAATGAAAAATGATCTAAATGTAATAAACTAAGGACCTAATAAAAATAAACCTAAACTAATGGGGTCTGACCTAAAAAAGGTCCATTCGAAGATCGTTGGAGGATCGCAGGCGTTTTCCCTTCGACGATCTCTCCGACGATGCATCAACGGCGATCCAGCGGCGGAGGGAGGCGTGCGGTGTCTAAGGAACCATCGTGGAGGCACGACTACCATCTCTGGGTGGTTAGGCAAGGCTAGGGAGGTCTGAGGCCTCCCCCCCACCTCGCGCTCCGGCGAGGAGTTCCGTCGGCGACAGAGAAGACAACGACGCAACTCGGCGATGTCCCGGAGGCTGGAGCGGCGTGGCGATGGCTGGGAAAGCTCCGGGAAGCCACAACGAGACTTTTTGGGGCAGCGGTGAGCTCTGGGGTGATCTGAAGCACTCCTCTCGCCTCTGACTTCGATGACGGGCACGGCGGTGGTCTGGACGGCGAAGGAGCAGTGCAGATGGCATCGTGGAGGCGCGGCGAAGGTCTCCGGATCGACGACGTGAAGCGGGAGCGTCTGGATCGCTCGGGTGCACCCTCGACGGTGAACGACGATACGGCAGCGTCGGCTGCCGTAGGGGCTCCTGGTCTGCGAGAGGCCTAGGAAGTTCCTCCAGAGCGAGGGTACTCCGAGAGGAGGAAGTGGAAGAAGGAGAAGTGGCCAGGGGTCCCCCTCCTCCACATGGGGCTATGGGCTCACCGAAGGTGGTGAACCCATCACCAGAGATGAGGATGACGGCGTACACGGGACGCCGCTCCACCGCGACACGATCCAGGGGAGCTAGGGACCTAAAAGGATGCTATGAATTGAAGAAGAAGAAGAAAAAGTTACCTGATGCACAGGATGTCCTCCCCGGCGAGACGGGTCGACGGCGGCAGGCTCCGGTGGCTCTGGTTTGCGAAAAAAGGTAGTTGTTGGCTTGGGAAATTGGGACTGGATGCTTTTGCAGGTTGGTGGTCAAGGTGGAAGGACTCTAGATCTCTAGGGAAAGGCTGGAAGCTTGCAGATCGGAAGCCTGAAGATCTGAAGCCTTCAAGCTCTGAAACTCGTCGACGGTAGGGGGCTTTATACTCCAACGAGGCTATCCGGAGCCGTCGATCCTCCTCCCTCCAGTGGATGAACGTCGTTGGATCAAGCGTG
Source organism: Posidonia australis (assembly GCA_024699735.1). Taxonomy (NCBI): domain Eukaryota; kingdom Viridiplantae; phylum Streptophyta; class Magnoliopsida; order Alismatales; family Posidoniaceae; genus Posidonia; species Posidonia australis. The sequence continues at coordinate 9,539 of JAMKQA010089980.1, forward strand.
AGCGGGAGGAGGCTGGCCAGGGATCGCGAAGGCTAAGATCTACTCCGGATTTCTCGGGATTGCTCGCCGGAGCTGTCGTCGGAAAATTAGGGGTCGTCGGAATTATTTTTAACTTTTACAAGGTTTGAAATTACATTTTTGAATTACACAGTATTGGGTTTAATGGGCTTAGGGTTTTGTTTTTTTCTTTTTCTTTTGTTTTTTATCTTGGAATTTTTAGGGTTTTTTAGGGTTTTAATTCTAGGTTTTTAACTGGATTTTGTGGGTTTAATTTTATTTCTTAATTTTGTAATTTAGGGTTTTGATTAGTTTAGTTTTTTTTGTTTTGGGATTTTTTAGGGATTTTTAGGGTTTTGGTTTTAAGTTTTTAAATTAAGACTTTGAGTTTTAAATTCAGGCTTTTTATTTATGTTTTATGATTTTAAATAAATTTTTGGTTAAGGTTTAATTATGGTTTTGATTACTATAGGGTTTTTATTTTATTTTTATGATTTTAATCATTTTAGATTTAGGGTTTTGGATTTCAATTTGGAATTTGGGTTTAATTAGGGTTTATGGTTTTAATTTAGGATTTTTGAATTTTAATTAGGTTTTATGTTTTTAATTTAGGGTTTTTGTGTTTTAATTAGGTTTTATGTTTTTAAGTTAGGGTTTTTGTGTTTATTTATGGTTTTTGGATTGATTTAGGATTTTGAATTTTAATTAATTAGGATTTTTATTGGATCTTGACTTTAATTTGGGTTTTCACTTGATTACTTGGGGTGTTTATTGGATTTTAAGTGAATTTAATTAGATTTTCACTTAATTAAGGTTTTTATTTGATTTTAATTGGGTTTTAAATGGATTTAAGTGGATTTAATTGGGTTTTGTTTGGTTTTAATTTTGATTAGGTCAGAATGGACTAGTGTGGGCCTGATTGGGCTTGTGTGGGCTTAAGTGGGCCAGGATTTTGGTGGTCGCAACCAGAGCATCATCTGGTGGAGTCTGCTGCCAAGTGACTTCAAAATTATGGTGTCTACAGCTGGTCCTAGCACACAAGGAACCAGCGACTCAGATCTCCACTGGGATCAATGGAGTCGCGATGAAGGGGATAAAGGTTGTTCCTAGGACAAAAGGAAACAGCGACTCGGATCTCCTTCGAACTTAGAGGAGTCACGAGAAAAGGGATAAATGTCGTTCCTAGGACACCAGGAAACAGCAACTCGGATCTCCTCTGGACTTAGAGGAGCCGTGAGAAAAAGATAAATGCTGGACCTAGGACACAAGGAACCTAGGAACATACTCTCGAATATACTCTCGCCTGCCGACTAGGAGAGTACTAACATTCCAACTTTGCTCTGATCTCAAGGGCTTATGGCTGTTGTTGTTTTCGTTTCTGCGCTCGAGCTATGGAGTAGACAACATGTTCTGGACGAAGATACTATCCCAATAAGGGTCAACCAATAGGACAGCTGATATGTCCCTGATTGACAGGGAAGGTTATCACCATAAAGGTAGTTGACATGCCCTTGGTGTACGATATCCTCAGCCAGGTCTTTGACTAAGGAGCAGCTGACATGTCCCTGGTTTAAGACCCAGCGATACCTTGCAAAGTGGACAAAAGATAATGTATGCAGGAATGATAGTGTTATGTTGCATCATCCCTCAGGATTTGGAATGCTAATGATGCCTGTTATGATAAGAGGAGAAGTCCTCGATTCACAAGACACTACCCGAATTTCTAGGCTGTTGGTGGCTCTCCAGGGTGGATGATTTAGTAGGTTAGGCACAGTGCCAAACTCTTGGAGACTTAGACCTACTTTTTTGACTTTTGGCTTATTTCTTTTCTCCTTCTTAGGCTTGTAGGCTTGCTCTAACCCTTCCTTGGAGGTAATGGGCATTCAGATTTGGAGGGGGCTGCTGGAATTGTATGCGAGGAGTGGCTAGTCCTTTTGGTCATTTGGATTTTTTGGATGCATGTTTTGACTCCTCCCCAAGGTAAGTGATAGGGGTAGAGTTAGCCTACTTTCTTCTCTCTCTTAGGGGCTAGCTTTTATCTTCGACTTCTGTCTTCTTTTTTTCATTTGTGCCCTTATGGATATGTTTATTATTTTTTTATTCTTATTTTGATTCACACTCATGCTCGCTCCTAACATTTTATCTTTTCTGGAGGTGTAAGTCCCTATGGGAGTTTGGACATTTCGCCTAACCATAGTTGGGTGGTGGCTCCCTCGCTCGCTAGAGTGTTTAGGTAGTATCAACTGAAGAGGTATCGACCTTTCTCAAGCAGGCTAGTTATCCCGATTTTCGTCATCAGGATGTGATGTTGATGCTTTTATGCATAGATGCATGTAGTTATTGATGTGCTTACGTTACTGATATGCACAAAAGTAAAATTGCAAATGCTGTGGATTAGATGCACTTGGATTGCCTTTTATTTTAGATATATGCATGCGTGATGGAGTAATGGATGATGCACGTTGCGCGAAAGGATACTTTGCAAGGCAAGGATACACGCCTTCCACTCATTGGTAGTACTTCTTCAGATAACATGTGTTGACTGGCTCAGGTAGCTCGACGTTGTCCATGTCTTCGAGGATAGCTTGAAGATGTAAGGATCATGCCAGTTAGGTCAGAATTTGCCTCAACCGTCAAGGAAATGTATGGCCCGCAGAACCAGATCGCCAGGTGCGAAGCTCCTCGGTCGGACTCTTTTTTGATATAACCTTGCCATTCTCACTTGATAACAGCGAGCATTATACATGGCCTGTAATCTACGCTCATCAATTAAATTCAGCTGGATGTATCTGACCTCGACCCATTTGACTTCTTTTAGCTCAGCCTCCCTCAAGATTCTGAGTGATGGGATCTCTACTTCAATTGGTAGGACTACTTCCATGCCATACACTAATGAGTAAGGTGTCACTCTTGTTGATGTCTGGACCGAAGTTCTGTAGGCCCATAGCACATAGGGAAGCTTTTCGTGCCAATCCTTATGTGTCTCGGTGCTCTTCTTTAAAATCTTGATTAAATTCTTATTTGCTGACTCCACGACACCGTTCATCTGTAGGCAATACGGGGAAGATATGTGATGTTTGATCTTGAGACTCTGCAAATAATCCTCCAATCTCTGAGTTACGAAATTCTTACCATTGTCTAAGATAATGGAATGTGGCACCCCATACTAGGCTATGATGTTGTTCTTGATGAACTTTTCTGTGGCTACAGCTATGATGGTTTTGTAGGAGGCTGCTTCCACCCATTTGGTAAAGTAATTTATGGCCACCAGAATGTAGCTGTAGCCATTGGATGATGTCGAATGGATGACTCCGATGACGTCTATTCCCCAAGTAGAGAAAGGCCACGGTGAAGACATGCTGTGCAGCTACTGAGAGGGAGCATGTATGAAGTTCCCGTGAATCTGACAGTTGTGGCATTTGAGCACGAAACTACTGCCTCCATAGTTGACCAAAAGTAGCCCTGTAGCATGTGTAACCATGCCGGCTAGGAGATTCCACAAATGAATGCGAAATCGGTCGGCAAAATCACGTCGAAAAACACAAAACAAATGGAGTCGCCACCTAATCTATTATGGAAGACAAGG
>JAMKQA010089981.1:0-18245 GCA_024699735.1 Posidonia australis
TTAAAACTAGAGAACTTGTTGGATAATATTGACCAGATAATTGTTTAATTACATTATAAAATGGTTCTAAAAAATTATGAATTATATTAGAATTTTGTTAATCTTCATCATTTAAAAATTCATTAGATTTTACATTATAAAATCCTGCAATTATATGATTATAAGATATACATGAACTTAACATATTATAAGTTGAATTCCATCTATGTTTAACACCTAACTTAAATTTTCTAGGTTTTAAACCATTTTGTGCACATACATGTCTAAATTCTTGATGTCTTTTAACTGATGTTTGAATAAATAAAATAGCTTTTTCTAATATTTTCTATATAAGGTCTAATGCATTATATACCATCTTGTACAATTAAATTTAAGATGTGACAACAATACCTACAATGAAATAATTTACCATTTAATATTAGTTTTATATTTCTTCTTTATAATTCTATTACAACATTATTATTATATGCATTATCAAATGAATATAACGTTAGGAATCTAGGGAGTTAACATATCCATCGGGTTTGTTATTTGGGAAGACGTGGAAAAAGCTCGGTTCCCAATATATAGGGTAACAGGGGCCACCAAGGCCACAGCTAGATGAGTCTGTCATTTTCAAACACCCAATCACTACTAAACATTTTCTTTCTTTGCAGTTCTTATACCCGATTTGGTTTCCCACTCAAAAATGAGGCTCAAGTATCAGCACCCCAACCACAATCACTTCTCCCTGTCTGTTATTGGTAGAAAATATCTATGTAGATATGTGACCACATTAGCAACATGAAAGTCCTCACATCTCAACAAATGCCATCCTATGGCCAGGGGGGGGGGTGGACCTCTCAGCTGTTACCTGCACATGGAGATTAAAGCACTTCACTCTCTCACCCACTGATCTAACGCTCTCGTTGGCTCAAAAAAGACTGGTGGTTTGTCAGAAGTCAAGGCTCTACCGTGTAATTGCCAGCCAACCCTAGCAGGGCATCAGGGATTTATAATTACAGCTGGCTGCATCGTGGCTGGGGGGGACCGGGCATGAGCCGTGACCGCTTCGGCTTAAAGTTTTACGGTGGTACGTGTACCGTACGCAGACGCATTGTTTACTTCAGAGGTCAATGTCTCTTTCTTGCCTTCCTCTCTTTTCTTAGTTCAACATAATCTAGGATTATGGATTTTGGATTATTGAATCTTCTTCGTCACCACTTCGAATAAAATAAACAGCGTTGGATATGTGACTAGATGCACTTTGTTCTTGACGATAGTACCAGAAACACCAAGTATTTATATGCACACAAAGCTCAAGGCGAGATTTACGTCGTTCCACAAGAACGCTTGTATGTCCACTAAGAAGCAGAGGTGATCTTGTTTTGTTTATCAAGTCCAAAGAGACAGCCTTCGGATAAACTATTTGGTGCCAGACTTCTTTCTTCTTTAAAGGTTATTATGGATTTTTATAGATTTAACTTCCATAAATTATTTGATTATTCTAAGATATCTTCAGATATTCTTTCACTTTTTCAAGTCCAGGTAGAAGTGTTTGACTCTATACTCCAATCTGTCTCTTTGGTGTCAGATGAAGACACCCTGCTTTGACTACCAAACCATACTAATATTTTTTCAATAAATTCTTGTTACAAATCTTTAAATGATGGAGGCATGCATTTCTTCTTATACAACAATATTTGGTGCAAATGGATACCTTTAAAAGTAAATCTGTTCTCTTGGTTAGTATTAAATAATAAAAACTTGACTAAAGATAATCTTGCCAAAATGGATTGGGATGGCTCTTGCAGCTGTATGTTCTGCAATATGCAACATGAAACTAAAATTCATTTGTTTATGAACTGTACCTTCATATGGCATATTTGGAGTTTTTTTTCTTCTTACAGATCTATATTCTGATTTCTTTAATATTGCTGATTTGTTCAACTATTTGCCTCCACTTAGATTCAAGTTAAATATGAGGCGTTGGATTATTTTACTCCATATCATCCTCTGGCTAACTTGGAAGGAAAGAAACAATAGAATTTTCAGAGATTGTCAAAAAACTCATGTAATGATTCTTTTTGATATTATTTCTACTATGCATCACTAGATAGACACTTATGCAACAGGATTTGAAAAAGAAGAAATCCTACACTCTATCTCGTTCATGCATAATACGTGGACCAAGGAACTTGTCCCAAGCAATCCTATCTCTCCCAGGGATCTTTCTAAAGCTCTCGCACCTCACCTGCCAGATCATGATCTCAATATGTCCAGTTCCTCTGGCGTAGAGAACAATGCTCCTTAACTACTTGCTCTGCCTTTTATTTGGTTTTTTTCCCTGAGACTATGTATTATGTCTATGTCTTTACTGAATTGGTGATGAATGGAACCTCGTGTTCCATTCAAGAAGAATTCTAGACTTGTATTTCTTTTCAGCATGAGTCTGTAATAATCTTGAACTTGTTAAATCTTCCCAATGACTTTCATGTCAGGGACTTATATCATATTAATACTACCGTTTTCAAAAAAAACTTACATGTAAGACAATAAGACTCAACTCCTGAAGGAATATACATATGGAGAAAAAAAAACAATTACGATCTGCCCGTAAATGTCTTTTCATTACGGACTGTTTTAGTGGACCATTTACCCTTGATTTCTGTTTTTTGATTTTTTTTGTTTCCTATACATATATGCTTGTGCTCGACCAACATATGTTCCTAAAGAGCAATAAAATTCTGTACTACATATAAAAACTAGGGAGTGGCGATATTCAACTTTTTTTTTTGGCGTATTGTGCAATTCAACACTTCATTATCTGGTGGTCACAGAATTAAATACATGCATGAAATTTGGGATTATAGGGTGCATCTGAAAATTAAACTCTTTACATGGTTAGTACTTTCAAATAAAATTCCGACAAAGGATAATTTACTAAAAAGATACTGGATTGACATCGAAAGTTGCTCTTTTTGCAATAATAGTAGTGAATCTGTTATACATCTTTTACTGTTTTGTCTATTTACACAAAAAATTTAGAAGGTTTTTACTAATAGATGCACTTATCCAGTTATATTTTCAATTATGGATTTATTTACATTTCCTCCTGTGTTGCATTTTAAAACATCTTTAAAAGGTTCTCTCACCTTTATTCAATTTTTTATATGGTTCATATGAAAGTAAAGAAACAATAGAACATTCAGGGACACCTCAAAAAACCCCAATTTGATAATAAATGATATCATTTCGATGTTTCATTGTTTGGTAGAATCTTTAGGTACAGGTTTTAAAAGAAACAACATTCTGCAATCTTTATCCTCATTCCAGTAGAAGTGGGAGTTGGAGTAAACACCATTGGCTCCTGATGTCCCACAAGGGTCGGACTTCAATGCTTCTACACCCGTTTTTATGGAGGACAACCCTCCGATTTGATTAACTGTTGGTTAATCGTGGAATTTAATAGTGAACTTTCAGATTCATTTTTGCTCAATACAGTGACATACAGTTGGAAATTTTGACTGTGATATTGACTTGGTTGAACCGTGTTTTATTGAACTTTCATATTAATAATAACTACTACCGTTAACAAAAAAATACACTTCATTATCTGGTCGGAAAGGCAAGGAGAATCTGTATGTGCAATTAAACCTTTTCTCGTAGTATTGTGCAAATAAACTCGTGTGTCGTTCATTGAATCTGACAGTGAACAGGCTGAATCATATGTCAACTGATAAAACATATTTTTTCTTTCTTTCAAATTTGCTCCTGAAATCTTCTTATGAATATGGTTTATCCACCAGTTAGATCTTACAAATGACATCATTCATCCACATGTTTGATAAAAAATTTTCTTTGAACACACGACTAACTTAGCTTGTGCTGTCAAAGTATATGGTTGGCCTAATCTGTCTTATATTCTTTTCAATAAAAATCTATCTTATGTTATTTCTGGAGTTCTTTAAGATGAAAAATTCCCTTTTTCCACTCTGGGTCTTGAAAGCATAGGTTTGAAACAAGATATAACATTACCTTCTCAAATAAAAACTTCAAGATTTTAGATTAATACAGTCCTATTTGTAAAAGATCCTAGAGAAGTTCAGCCTACCAAATAAAATTCATTTTTCCCTTAAAAAAACAAAGTTTTATAGCTCCTTAAAAGCGAAGGATGCCTCCTCAATAAAAAATGAATAAAGTTGTGACGAGTTGCTTTGCTTGTGATACAATAATCAATGCCTACACTTTGCATCCGCCTCAGCCACTCCACAATAAAGACTTTAAAAATGAAGAGAAAACCTTAACCCTTCTCCTTTTAGATGTGCCATTGCCATTGGAGATACACAGGGTAGTTTGTGCAAATCGATGGCCCTTTGACTGTGGAATGGCACGTGACATGGGAGTTTTTGTGGCTGTGGGTGTCATTGGACTGCATGTGGGTAGTCAGGATTCAGGAGTCAGCCCCTCTCATGGGCACACTATCTGATCCATAAGACAAACCACTGTACTTGGCAGAGACCTCTTCCAAAGAAATAGAAGTATTGGCTGTAAGATACATTACTCATTGATATTTGGTAGATGGTACTATGGATTAGTTGTTGGGTTGGTGTAGGTTTTTCTTGTATATATACCTTCTTAACATGCACTGTTTTCTTTTCTTAAGTAACACTAGTTTAGTATATGGTATTTGAGAATCTAGTGTAACGTCTAAAATTCCTTTGGTTGGTATCGTAGGGAATATTCATTACGTTATTGAGGGTTAATTTGCATTAAAAATCGAGATATGGTTGATTTTTAGAAGAAAGGATCATTTTGGACTTTTAGAGGAAAAAGATTGGTTTTGAGTTAGAACGTTTAATTGGTCTGTATGTGTTAATTGTTGTCCTTAGTTACTATACCTTTGTTTTCAAATTTTGTTGTCTTATTGACTCACACGAAATAGATACTTTATGTGTTACCTTTGACTTAGTTTTTTTTATAGAAACGATTATTGATATATATTACAACCACAAAGATGTTTTATCACTAGACTAAGTGACTACAGGCGTTATCTTTGACTTAGTTAATATATCTACCAAGGAAAGAAAGAATCGATAATACACTACAAATACAAACTATTGTTGTAATTTTATAGGTAGTAATAAAATTAAATAAATAAAGGTCCCTTAAGAGTAATTTTATGTTGGGGTTCTTAGACTATTTAAGAGAAATCTCATTGATGGGGATGAAAAATCTGTGGAGGGACACGTGAGAAAGGAAGAAGGTGGCTTTCAGAAAATAGGAAAAAGGACAACTAAAAATGGAAAATAATAACAACTTAACTTGTCACTTAGCCAACTCAAATTTTTTTATTCACTATTTACTTGCGTTTCAACGTTCAAAATTTGTTTAACTTTCGATTAGATGGTTACAACAACCATAGATTGAATGGACAGCTAGAAGGAACTAGGGAGATAGTTTTTAAAAGAGAATTGGTAATTAAGTGCACTCAGTTAGATTCAAGATGGACTAGTATTGTTTTCCATTTAGGACAAGAAATCAGAACCTTGTGGAAAGGAAAAACTTTATTTTGGATTTCTTAGGACAGTTTTCAAATTGGGAGACTAAAAGAGAACAAAACGACATGTTAACAGAGTTTTTGGACCCATCATGAAATTTTCAATCAACAATGGAAGTTTCTCAATAAACATACATGAAAAATGTGACAGACAACTTGGAAATCAAAAAATAGAATAATAAAATTCAAGAAATATATTGAACGGAAGAACATGAGCCATGAGTCCACGAGGCCATGAAACAACATCAGCATACATGATACACCAGTTAAAAATAATATAATGCTAGGTTAGATTCCAAAAGCTTACATCAAGTATCTAATTTGCGTTTTGGTGTATCCAAAGTTGCCTACTCTTTGTCCTCCCTAAAAGAAGTGAATAATTACTATGGGGAGTATATTATTTTAATCCTGAAGAACATGTAAATATGTCATCTCCTGCTCATTATTTTACATGGTCAAACGATTATCCAAATTGATCAACGAAGACATTCTTTTATGATGAGTAAGGTGTAAGGTTGGTTGATCACTCTCCCCCCCACGCCCGCCCCCCCACACCGCCCCCCCAAACCAAACCACCCCCCGCCCCCCCCCCACACTCTGCAATCCAGGAAAGAAACAAAACTGGTTCAATAAGAAGCCAAAAAGGAAATGTATGTCACATGTGAGCATCTCTGTACCACTGGTTGAAATAATAAGACTTCACCTTTTTCTTAAACATCATTGTCATGTGTTCACACAGATTTATTACAGTTTCACTATAGCTCGTAAATAAGTACATTGATAATTTGTAACAATTGTCCCTTTCCGCTCCTCAACCATCAAGGATTTAGCTCAAAATCTCATACTTGAACCTCATCTTCTATTAATTGGCCTCACCCAAATCAATGCAGAGAGAGATAGCAGAGCAGTACTGTTCTGAGCTGTGCTCTGTCAGTGAGTCCTTAGCTGTGGCAAACCATCTTTTCAATTGTTTTGTGGTTCCTTTTGATAGTTTTCTATTGGTTTTCTGAAACTCCCGTCTCCAAGGTATCCAGTGGAGATGTCCCTTTCAGTACCCACAAGGAGGAAGGGAAAATGTAGAGATGGAGTCGGAAAAAAAAAGTCTTTTTCCTCCATTTTCTTCAAGACTAGCTGTAGCAGTATGGTAAGTAGCCTTCCCCACCAGATGATGAGACAATGATATAGCCCAATCTCGAGTCCTCGACCACAAATGCATTATACCAAACTTCCTACTGGCTAAAGCAAAGCACCCATCCTCAGAGAGAGTAAAAAAAGAAAGAACAAAATAGGAGAGAGAGAGAGAGAGGGGAGGGGGGGAAAGAGTGAGTTTGGAAAGAGAAAGTCCTGCGTTTTTTTTCTTTAATCACCATTCGTTTTTCTTTGATGCCTGCCCTGATTGAGGGAAAAATCCATCTGTGTTTCTGGGAATTTCCCTTATTATTGGAGTTTCTATTGTGGTGGACTTCCAATGCAATAATAGCTTTTTGGTGGGATGAGGAGGTTTCAGGGGAGGAGGGAGAAATGTGTTTGTGAAGGGAAAAATTCCATCTTTGTTCGCTTGTGAGATGGAATACCTGTAATTTGTGGGGTTTTGTCATTTGGGTTCTCCAAAAGATGTGGCTTTGATGTCTCGCCGAGCAGAGTGAGAGAAGGAAGAGGAGAGAGACAGAGTGGGCCAGCAGAAAGGGGGGATTTTTTTTGGCTCTGTGTTTGCTTCCAATCTCATGAAAAATTCCCTGCACTAGCTCTAGATGGTCCCTTTGGGTTCCACTCTTAGCTTCCTTCCTCTATTGGAATCCTTCCAAAACTGCGATTTTGATGAGTTCTCTGTCCATTGCCATCCCTTTCTTCATGATCTCTCAGATGTTCTTGAGTTTTCGCCGCTGGGTGGTGCTTAAGATGTCTTGGAACAGCTGGGTTTTTGGTTCTGGTGGTAATTCGAAGGTGAAGGAATGTGATGCTTGTGATGGTTGGAGGAGGAAGCTCCTGTTGTTGTGGGTTTTGAGTGGTGTTCTTGGATCGGTGTGGTTTTCTTGTGGCATAGAGGACTATGGGCTTTCCAGTGCTAGGATTCTGGGAGAGCAGTTCAACATTAGTGGGAACCGGCTTCCTACTTTGGCATCATTGCTGTCCCCATTGGATGAGGTACGAGAGTTTTATATTTCTCAGTTTTTCTGTTATCTGTATTGTTGGATCTGATCCTAGTAGAAAATGTAGTCCACTGTATCATCTGGTTATTAACATGCAGTTGTTCTGGTTTTGACCCAGCCTTAAAGTGTTCATCCTCTTAGAGAGTGGAAATTCAAACTCCTATGCAATCTAATGCTTGTGCTTTTTTCAAGAAACTGCTATTGTCGAATACATCACCTCTTTTCTTGTTTCCTTGTTTTTTTTTTGAAAAATAATGGTCCCATAGGATCTCAAACATTTGCTATCTAAGAAGTTTCAGAATCCACAAGACCTTTTCAATTATAAGTTTGCACTTCATAGAAGCCTAAAACCGCGTTGCCTAGGAAAAATAATTTGCTTCTAGTTTCTTCAAAGAAAGAGTCTTGTACGTTCATGTATATCTGTTATCTTGCTTTGTCTAAAAGGTTAATGTCGTCTCTTACATATCATCTTGGTTATCTTTGTACTGAGATTACAGTGTACATCTGTGCATCCACGGGTGATTCCTCTGTAAAATTTCAGATTGGGAGATGTCCATTCTGATGACTTCAATATAAAGATTGTCGAATTCATTTCATAAACAACAACATGCTCTATTGACTGTATCAACCGTGCTTCATTTCTGTCATATAATTGTTTTAATTTTCAGTTGTTGGCCCGAATGGTTTTATTGTTCGTCATCCTCTTTGCAATGAACTGCATTTCTATCCATGCTTGCTATTCATTCTAATATATATGCAAGAAAATCAATGGCATGACAAAAATAAATAAGGAAGAAATCATCCTCTATATGCAGTACGCCTGCAGGCATTTGTTGCTGGCTATTTTAGATAGCAGCACTGGATCCTATTATAAAACAAGATGTTACCAACTTCGAATGGTTTTGATGTGAGGGCAATTAAATACAAGCATACCACCAATATCTGTTGATTCATCCAAAATCATTAGTTTGTAGGAAGAAACTCATTTCCTTATTACGTTACAATCCTATAGTCTAGACGGCGTGATTCACCTGCTTCCATATGATAGCTTGGAGCAAGGTGTGCAGATCACGGCTAGAGGGTGGTGTTGGACTACGGGACTTTGATCTTTTAGCTTGGCATTGTTGGGCAAGTGGCTGTGGCTTTGTGTCAGTCTGGAGAAGAGGGTTCTTGTTTGTGGCAAAGGGTCATCTTGGGTAAATGGTGTAGAGGCAGTCTGGTGGGCACAGTTGGAGAGGATACAAATAGGGTGTGCTGGGTATGGAGAGGTATTTTAGAAGCAGAGGGAGTTATGAAGTGTGGCTTGGTGATGGAGGTAGGGTGTGGAAATGGGGTTCGGTTCTGGGAGGACAGGTGGGTAGGTGTGACTGAGCTGAAAGTGTCCTTTCCTAATCTATTTTGTGTTATGACCAACCCTTCTCTGAGGATCCAAGAGTGTTTTGAGCATTCTGAGGCAGGGATTGTTTGAGATGTATGATTTAGATGGGACATCTGTGATACCAAATTTTCTGATTTCTTATTGCTTTTGGCACTTCTAGAGTGCCAAGACTCAACTTAGTGGCAATGGGGTAAGCAAGGTGTTTTTTCTGTTAAATCCCTTTTTCAGGTAATTGCAGGGGTGGTGTGCGGATTGCATGCTCAAAATTTGTGTGGAACCATCACGTGCCAACAAAAATCCAATTTTTTGCTTGGTAGCTTCTACATGGAGTTTTGACAGACGTGGCACTAAACAGACGAGGTTTCCAGATTGCTAGTTGATGTTCCTTTGCTTTAAGGAGTAGGAGGATTGGTGTGACTTTTTCTTTGGATGTCCATCAATCAATGCTTGGTGGGTGAATTTGATCGCCCTGGATATCTCCCATTGCATCTTGATCGATTGTTTCTGGGAGAAGTGAATGAACATTAGTGGTATGAGGGGCAGACAAGAAATGATCCGGAGATTCTTGCCTGCACGTTATCTGGTGGGGCAGATGGTTGGAACAGAATTGGAGAATTTTTAAGGGCATTCCTACCACCCCACAAGGGTGGAAGGAAGGGGTTTTTCAATCTGTTATTGATTGATCTAACCCGAATAGGGGAGAGATTGAGACTGATGCAATGATCTCAGCCTGGTTAGGGGTTTTGGTTGCATTATGATTATTTGGCTGCTTTGGTTTCTGTTTTTTATTTCCATGAATTGTATCCTTTCTTAGGTTTCTTTGTTTACCGTCCTTATCCCCTTGATATGGATGTATTGCTTTTGTAACTTTGTTTTTTCTTGGTTTTTTGAAATAAATTTTTTTTCTGATTGCTCAAAAAAAGATGCACTGGATTATGTCACTTGAATTAAATTTCAACTCTGGATTATGTTACATGAATTAAATTGCAACACTGGTTTATGTTAGATTTGAAGAGTCAAAGTTTGTCTTACTTTGTGAGTACTAATTTGCAATTAGAGATTTCCACATTTCTTTGTTCAGGCATTTTGCTGTTTGATGTATTTAATCATCATTGTTGTTCTTCCTGCTTAGAAGTGTAAAACTGCATTCCAAGTAGAAGAACCACTGACATGTGAAGGAGAATTCAATAGAAGGCTACTCAGGGTTTTGTTGAAGATGTTTGGGTGGATATTAGTGGGAATGATGGTTGTTTTCATGGCTTCTGCTCTTAGTCCTAGATCATGGAAATACTCTAAGCAACAGGAGCTCAAGCAGCAGCAACAAATACAAAGCTCTAAGGGTGGTGGGAGATGGGGAAAACGGCTGCTTTTTCTAGGAGTCATTGCTGGTGTTTTTGTCTCTGTGTGGATATTTTGGATCATGCGCTCAAATATTGTCACCAGGAGGGAGGAGACACTTGCCAACATGTGCGACGAGAGAGCTCGCATGCTGCAAGATCAATTTAATGTAAGCATGAACCATGTGCATGCTTTAGCCATTATGATATCAACCTTTCACCATGGAAAGCTTCCATCAGCTATTGATCAGGTATTTATTTATTTATGTTTTGTAGACAATGTTCAGAAAACCTTTCCAGTTCTTCTTTTGTTGCATGATTGTTCTCGTTGATTGTAATCTGTGATGACCAATAGTTGGTTTGTTGCCTTTTGCTAGTTGCATGGGTATTCTGATGCTTTGATCAAAGTTAGAGTGTACATGGCACAATTTGACCTTCTCTTTTCTTCAAGTTTGCTTTCTCTTATTCTATCATAGTCCAGAATGACAGACAAGGCAACTAGTATGCCCTCTGTATTCTAGGATAGTTTTATGGTATATAGAGTGCAGAAATACTGAATTATGTAGGTTGTAAATAATGCCAAGTTACTCGGTAAAAAATAGATACCTTGTTCCACAAAACCTTTATATGGATGATGATGTTATATAAATACTAAAAACATGATCTTGTCGATGAATAGGTATGGTTGTGGTTGTTAAATGTGTATTTGATATTTTGTTTTCCATGTATTTCTCTTGTCAGCTTGAAAATTCATGTACACCTGCTTATTGCTTTGATTGCTGTATCATTGATTATAATCATTCACTTTTTCCTGCTTATTGCTTTGATTGCTGTATCATTGATTATAATCATTCACTTTTTCCATGCAGCAAACATTTGCAGAGTATACCGCGAGGACTGCATTTGAGAGGCCACTGACCAGTGGTGTTGCTTATGCTTTGAAAGTACTGCAGCCACAGAGGGAGCAGTTTGAGAAGCACCATGGATGGACGATAAAGAAAATGGAGACAGAAGATCACTCACCGGTTCAAAATGAGTACTTGCCCGAGAATCTTGATCCGTCACCTGTGCAACATGAATACGCACCTGTTATATTTTCTCAAGAAACTGTCTCCCACATTGTGTCCATTGACATGATGTCTGGAAAGGTGAAGTCATGTTTCCTTTATCCATATTCTACATACTGAAGCACTTAAAAGAGCTCCTATGCATTTGATGATGTATCAAGGTCTTCTTTCTATAGATATTGATATTGGGATCACATTTACTGGATAAATCTAGATTATTTCAATACATATAATTGAACAACAAGAGTCATATGAAATAATAGAAGTCAAACACCAATTGAGGTTATGTATTTGACCCATTCTATTGGATCTGATACATTTAAATTTAATTAACTGTTTTGAGGTTTCAGTAGATATTTGGTTATTGACAATTAAGTGGCAATTATTCTTTTTTGGGTTGCTATACTCTTAAAATACTGAAACACTGTTTATAATTGCTTTAAAAGGTACATTGTTTGTCAATTTTTTCTGAATTTTTGTATAGGTTGTGGATTCTGTATTTTGGCCCTTATGCTCTGGATTGACAAATCTCAATTTATTTCACAATATGTAAGCTAAGATGCTGGAATAAATTTTCCATCTGTACAATCAATAAGAAATCCCAAAAAAATTTCAGCAGACATTTGGTTATTGACAATTAAGTGGAAATTATTATTTTTCGGGTTGACTAACTCGTAAAATACTGAAACACAGTTTTGAATTGCTTTAAAAAGGACATTGTTTGTCAACTTTTTCTGAATTTTTGTATAGGCTGTGGATTCTGGATTTTGGCTTTTATGCTCTGGATTGACCAATCTCAATTTATTTCACAATATGTAAGTTAAGATGCTGGAATAAATTTTCCATCTGTACAATCGATAAGAAATCCCAAAAAATGTAAGCTGGTTAATGCATACTTTATAAATAACTCTGAAAATGTATTGGTGTTTAAATAAACTTTCTGAGGCATGGAACTATTTGTTTTAACCGATAGATGAACACAAGCAGGATTTCTGCAGGAGAATACTCACATAGTTAAGGTCCTGTGTGCCTTGATTCAGATTCCTTGAGTTATTAGAAATTTCGTACAAAGCAGTAGCCATGGGCAACATTTAACTAGGAAAAGCCAACAATAAGCTGATTTGTGCATGGAAAGGGCCCAAAAGAATATCACCCCAGAACTATCAGCTGTCCAGCAGAGCCATTTCTGTTTTCTATCACTGTTTCTTTCTTGATTATGTCTTCCAAAAGCTATTTATTCACCAGATTTTAGGAATTGTTTGTGGCTAACATAGGTGGCAGATTTTTTTCCCGCAGAATTGTCAACACATTTGTGCTGCCTTTTGCCATGTACATGTTTTAACTTTTGCATGATGTATGAGGATAGAAGGTTCACTGTGGAAAATTTAACCAGCGATTGCTGCTCGTTATTTGTCCTAGGTTCAATCTTCATGGAATGCCTCAAGTAAACACCAAGAAAAGATTTCCCCAATTTATGTTTCATATTATGGCAAAGGTAGTCATGAAGAAAAAAATCAGTTTTAATATTGTGTGCAGGAGGACCGAGAAAACATACTGCGTGCAAGGGCCTCTGGAAAGGGGGTTTTGACATCACCTTTTAGGCTTCTTAAGTCCAATCACCTCGGTGTCGTGCTGACATTTGCTGTTTATAAAATTGATCTTCCTCCAAGTGCCAGGCCAGAAGAGCGAATTGAGGCAACTGTAGGGTAAATTGGCTCACATTAATGTGCTGATAGTTGTACAGTGTGAAATTTATCTTGTTTATTGGAAAAAGTTGTCTACTAAAATGTTTTGTGACAACATTGATGAGTTTCTTTGACAGATACCTTGGTGCATCTTTTGATGTTGAAACATTAGTGGAGAAGCTTCTACAGCAGCTTGCCAGCAAGCAAACAATTGTTGTTAATGTGTATGATACGACTGATGGTTCTGCTCCTATTAAGATGTATGGTCCTGATGCTGAGGACACTGGTCTTTTGTATACCAGTAATCTGGAGTTCGGCGATCCATTTCGAAAACATGAGATGCATTGCAGGTAAAAGCACCCTGTCTGGCCTGTGTGACAGCATTAAGGAAGGATAGATCTTTTTTAGATTAACTTGTTTTTTGTTTCAGATTCAAACAGAAGCCTCCACTGCCTTGGTCTGCAATAACAACATCATTAGGTGTTGCTGTGATTGTTTTCCTTCTTGGGCATATATTTCATGCGGCCATATGTCGTATTGAGAAGGTAGAAGATGATTTTCATGAAATGCGAGAATTGAAGGGTAGAGCGGAAGCAGCTGACGTAGCGAAATCACAGGTTTCTTTTCTTAGCAATTTTGCAATTGTCTTCATGATTTAAAAAAACTCCATAAATTGTTATATTTTGTTATTTTATTAATTCAATTTTGAAAATTAACATTTTAATCCTTCAAATTCATGTGCTTGTCGTTTTTGTAGTTTCTGGCTACTGTATCTCATGAAATCAGAACCCCAATGAATGGTGTCCTAGGTCAGTGATGACCTCATAAGTAACGAACATTCATGATTATAATTGTCTATTTTTTTATTGTAAATTTTGTTTGGCATTCCATTTCTTTATTGGTGGATAAAAATTGCAGAATGGTAGAAGACAAAGTATGACTTTTTGCTCCATTGTGAAGGTATGCTGCAAATGCTAATGGATACTGATCTTGATGCAACACAACAAGATTATGCCATGACTGCACAGGCGAGTGGGAAGGCTCTAATTGCACTGATAAATGAGGTCCTTGATCAAGCAAAGATAGAGTCAGGTCGACTTGAGCTTGAAGCAGTTTCTTTTGATGTACGTTCGGTTTTGGACAATGTGCTCTCTCTTTTTTCTGATAAATCCCGAGACAAAGGAATAGAGGTACACCATATTGTTTTATATTACATATAGATTAATTTTCTCATGTTTTAGTATTTTCTAATTTCTGATGTTTTCTTGATTCTTGGCATCCTTCCCTTATTTTTGTGTGAGAAGTTGGCAGTGTATATTTCTGAGTGGGTGCCAGAACTTATAATTGGGGACCCAGGGCGATTCCGGCAGATCATCACAAATCTAGTTGGAAATTCAATTAAGGTGTGATTCTTTTTTCTTTTCTTGCTTTACTAGTGAGGAGTTGCATCAATCTATAATGCATGAGATAGCACCTGTCTTTTATGCAATAACCACGACACTTTGTGTATAATGTCTTAGAAATGGAAATCCCAATTCATCTTTTGTATCCAAAATTTGTCTTAGGATATTGTGTGTGGTGATGTAGTACCGCAAGTCTGCAACCTGCTAAGCTACCACATGCTGGCAGATCATCTAATGAGTTCGTTAAAGGTACTTTGGCTTGGCTAAAGGCCTTATGTGCTGAATCAAGTGTGTGTGTGTGTATGCTGATTTTTGATCTCAGGTCCTTATTAACAATGACCAATATTATCAGTAAATTGAAATGGTCAATGATCTCCATATATGTAGGTGTTCTTACATTTTAATTGTCTACTAACTACTCCCAGTACGCACAAAGCTGTGTAACAGAGCTATAATAACAACAAACTCATCTGATGTAAGAAAGATCCAACCTGAAGCTGAATGTCTATGTAAACCTCTGGAATGGATAAAAAAGGAAAGATGTAGTGTGTGCTTTATTAATTTTCAGATTGTGTGACAAAACAAAGGATTTCCATGTGGGCGACAAAAAGAAAGGTTTCCCTATGTCAATGCGTAGACATTGTTACCGGTATTCACAATAGGACAACTGAAAATATTAGCTGAATCCTTAAAACCAATGTGAGTAGCATCAACAAGGTTAACAACTTAACAATACTCGATACTAGAGCCTGAACTTCTGTTCTCACTCTCTTGTTTCCATGTCAATTTACTGATTTTATATATGAGTATTCTAATGACATATACTAACAAACAAATAAAGTCTCATCCATTTAAACCAAGAGATTGTGACAAGGCTCCTGAAGATCTCATTAACAATCCCGAAGCCATTACAGCAGTAATGACAACAATCACTTCAGGGGATGCAGGCATTCCCTTGGTAATTTAGGACTAGGTGTGTAGACAACTAGACATTGGACAGCTGTATGGTTGCTGTTTTTTTTTTAATTTTTTTAAAGTTTTTTTCAGAACAAACTCTGTTCATAGGGAACCAGCATGCTGTCTCAAGTTAGTTGAAACATCATCATAATTTGCAAATACGTGGTTAAATGTGGGATTGATAAGATCCTTTCAAAGTAGGGTTGAGACGATTACCTCTTTAGGAAGTGGTGTTGTCTATAAAGATGGATTTGTGAAATCCATGACAGGAGTGTTGGAGATGACCATACAATTTCCTTTTGGCTTGACATCTGCGCCTTTTCGAAATCCTTGACATCCATGTTCTTCTAGCTACATAGGATTTCCTCACAGCTCCATACTGTCATTAGTGAGAATGTGAGATTTCTCAAACGAATTATTGGCAACAATGCATGGTCCCCTGCATTCTGTTGGACTATTGGTGGTGAAATATTGTTGAAGTTGCAATAATTCTACAAGTTATCACAATCATTATCCATTATAGTGAACAGAAAAAGGGATGAAAGGACCTGGTTGAGAATAAGAATGGCATCTTTTCTGTTAGACGTTTCTACTTATTCTATGATTCAGTAATTTTTAGAATGCAAACGTGGATTATTCTATGAGAATAAGAAGGCAAAGGTGAGATTTGTGAAAAGTGGGAATGACCTGATTATTTTAGAAGTGTTCCAGAGTATGAGTATGTTAAGATCAAAGTTCAGTTGCTTTAGTTTGAGTTTGACATCACTAATTTTTGACTGATGTTAACCACCATGTCTTATATGGAAAACTTCACATGATATTACTGATCTGGCCATATTACATTAATCCGTTGTTAATAGAGAAAGCTAGGATACATAGATTAAAATGTTGGGACTGATGAGTTTTTAAATTATGAAGCAAATATTACTGATTCTGCTATATTACCTCAATTAGTCGTTAATTGATAAATTTAGGATACAGAGATTTAGTTGTTGGGGCTGATCTGTCTTTAGAATATGAAACAGACATTTAGATGTTGGGGCTGATCAGTTTTTAGAATATGAAGCAAGTTTTGAGTAAGGGATGAACAGGGTCTAAAGTGTAGTTGTGGCTCCTATGCCAGGAAAAAGGCCTGTAAATCTTCCAAACTAATCCAACTATTCAACAGTTACTGCTACATTCAAAATCATCGAGTTCTGGGATTTTGGTTTTTTTGCACTTACTCCAGTCATTCATGTCCATAAAAAGGTCATTCTATGGTCTAATGCTGCAAGGCTTCTGTGAGTCCTTCCATGCAAGTAATCTTTGATGTTCTTATAGTTGGCTTCTGAAGGAGAAATTGGAGTCCCTTAGATGTAAGCATATTATACTCTAAATGATCAGGGGTAAAGGAGCAGGTCTTTCTCTAGCTTACATTCCAAATCATGTTATCTTATATTAGCCATTCAATGTCCTTTTGCTTTCAGTAGTAACGGTCTGTCAAGAAGGCAGTGCGCAGGGTGTAAGGTGATGTACTTTTTGCATGTATTATAAGTTAGATGGCTTGGTTTTTGAGGGCAAGAAGTTCTGTGTGGAGAATGCCATTTGGTTTCTAGCAGGTCAGTGAGGCTGTGAATACCTGGTGAGGTGGGCCTATGTTGACCTCTGTATTCACTCCATTCTTTCCTTCCTTTTGTCTGCTCTTGTCCCACCTTTTCCTCAAAAATAGAAAATGCATCATGGAAAACATGCTACTTAATCATACTTATTCAGTAATCACAACTTTTTCTCAGTTATGTATCCTAACGAAATGATAGTTAATGCTTACAAGAAAGTTTCTCTTACTGTTACCTCATAATAGCATGATTTAATTTCAACTTATGACATGATTTAATTTCATAGCAGTCTGTTGGTTCTTGTTTCAGTATTACACCCAATCTTGAATTTCTTGTTTCCTCTTTTATACCTGATAAAGTCGTGATTTGTTGCTGATTGCTTAACTTTATAAATAATTTGGCAGTTCACTGAACAAGGGCATATTTTCGTCTCCATACACCTTGTTGAGGATGTAAAAAGTTCACTGAAAAATGAAGTTTTAAAGCAGAACGATGCATCTTTTAACAAAGAGACAGATGTATTCTGTAATACTTTGAGTGGATTTCGAGTAGTTGATAGACGGAAGAGCTGGGAAAACTTTAAGATGGTGAGCACAGAAGCAGCCAATACAATTACCTTACTGGTGACAGTCGAGGATACTGGTGTGGGAATACCAAAAGATGCTCAGAGCCGCATCTTCATGCCTTTCATGCAAGCAGACAGTTCTACTTCACGAACATATGGTGGAACTGGTATAGGTTTGAGCATAAGCAAATGCTTAGTGGATTTGATGGGTGGAGAAATAGGATTTGTTAGTGAAGCTGGAGTTGGTAGTACATTTACTTTCACTGCTGTTTTTAGAGAAGGACAGAGAAATTCAGTGGATATGAAGAGACACCAATCTGATATGGTAGTCTCTGATTTCAAGGGAATGAGAGGACTGGCTGTGGATGGAAGAACCTTGCATGCTGAAGTAACCAAGTATCATTTGCAAAGATTAGGTGTACATGTGGAACTTGCCGTAAAACCAAAGTCTTTATTCTCTTGTGTATCTGATGCTTATCTTTCTAGGTAATTTCCTGTTTGGATTTTTGTTCTTCTTCCAGAAACCAATTTTAAATACATCCCTTTAGTCTGTTATAGTTTATTACTGC